>JBCAUA010707836.1:0-15312 GCA_038406235.1 Peronia verruculata | reverse complement strand
TAGGTAACACAACACACAGTCCCCTGGGAAACCAGTGGGACGCCCCCCCACCATTTCACCGCCACATGAACACCACACCGCAAGCTGCTAAGAGTTGGAAAGAATTAACTCGCAGCTCACTGGGATTAGAATCAGAGATACTGACAGCCAAGGCTTCACATATCAGTAATATTTTGTTGTTTTTTTTTTTGTCTGACAGGGTGTACCTCAGAAATCCAATGGACCCACCTGATTTACTGGAAGAGGATGAAGGACTTGCTTCTCAACTGCGGTCAAAATGTAAACTGTTTCTCCACTGTTTGCTCATTTCATTTATTTTCCACACAGAATTAATGTGCTGATCAAATTGAAAAGAATGTTTATTACAAACATGGTGCAATTTGGAATGTCTGGGAGTCGCATTAGTTAGTGTAGAATGTGCCCCAATGTCACTCTTAAAATTTTGGATAATGACTATTCATATTAACTTAACATAAGGGAAGTGGAAAATTCTTGTGATGAAAGCTGACAAAAGCAATCACAGCAAAAGCAGAGGCAATGTGTTGGACTTTTATACGCTGATCTGTTGTGCGTTCAAGAAAGGAACAAAAAACAAAAAAACAAAACTGGGAAGTCAAAGAAAACTAATTTCTTTTTTTTTTTTTTTTCTTTTTGCTCGGCTGCAATCAACACAGTGAATGCTTTGCTAAAGTAGTTTTAGTATCACTAAATTTCAGTTTTGAATATAAATGGTACATTTCAATATGCATACAATTTGCCAGTAAATTAAAACACAGCTATCTGAGTACAAGTTTAATATAGACATTTAGACCCAAGACTTACAAGGAACGCTAAAAATGGTTTGTGCTCTATTGATTAGGTGTCAGTTTTCTACTCTTTTTCGTTTTCCAGCAAAAGTTACTGTATTTATTTATGTATTTATTATATTTTTTTTGTTTTTTGTTTATTTATTTATTTTTGCATACTCTTTTTGTTTTTGGTTAGGCATTTTGAGAATTTTCTTGACAAAACCTGTAATCGCTGGTGTGCTAAATGGTATGATATTTTTTAGTTAAATCCTATTTTTGAAGTATGCTAAATGGTATATATTTTTTAGTTAAACCCTATTTTTGAAGTCTGCAGAATATTGCTGAAATGCATGTTTGCTGGCGAAATCCATTTTTTTGTAGAGTGCATTTTGTTTAGAAAACTTTGAAATTTGAGAATCTTTTTGCACGAGCTGCCATTGGAATCTAATTCTAAATTTAAATCCACACAGTGCAAACTGGCAGTTCTCAGTTCAACTACAACAAACTGAAGAATGAGACAAGTCAAAAGCAATCTAGTCCAGATCCTGGCCGCCAGCGACAGGTGCCAACGCAGCACCATGCCCACCGTAAGAAAGAACCACCGCGACGTCCGCCAGGACCACAAGTTGCTGCACAGAACCCCTCATCAAAAAAGAGCATAAGGTACAAATTCCATAAATTAAACCTAAGCTGAATTTGGTTTGATGTTGAAGAATGTCTTATCAAGAAAGAACTAAAGATAATTCCAAAGTTGAAATTAGACAACACTGAATTAATTTTGATATCGAGTGACATCAAGAAACCCGAGCCATTTATACCCGCTGAATCTGTTTCTTGTTCAAGCTGGATATATACATTCTGTCGCACAGATACGCTAGAATCCATATGCAACCATACACGAACACACATACACAGATGCGCACACACTGACATTTTTAGTGACACTAATTTCTCTATTTCTCATTTCTGACATTGGATATCAGCCAGTATGCTCCTGATACAAAGCAGTGACTTTATTATAAATAAGGCAGTTCTGCAAAATGGCCACCAGCTTTGAAACCTTTTATAACAGAAGATATCATGAATAATAGGGTCACATTGACTGTTAGGAGATAGAAAATCAATAAAGAGTTATTGGACAAAAGTTGATGTTTATCATAAAAAATTATTTGTTCATTGTTAGAATGTTTATTCACTTAAGTGGAAGTAAAGTTGAAACTTGAGCAGTTAAACTTGCAACATATTGGCACCAGAAGCTCATGGGTTTTGTCCTATAATACATTTTATTTACTTTGCCAAGCAATTTCACAAATCAGAGTGTTGTTATTATTTTTTTTCCTCTTCCTCAGCGTGGATACAGAGAAAGCTTCCAAAGCTGTGGATGATGCACCCTTAATTGATCTCACCACTTCGCCACAAGGTGACAAGCAAAGCAGTACAAAGAACTTGAGCGCAGAGTTCGATATCTTCGATTCTCTCTGCTCTTCCTCCAACCAGACACACTACGGAAATGTTGATCTTCCAGCCCCTCTCTTTAATAATGGAGAACCAGATCCATTTGATGTAAATGCCCGTTTTCACTTGTTCAGCAGTGCTTCCAGGGGCAGCTGGGGCAAAAAAGACAGTACCAGCTCGGGTTATAAATCAGATTCGGAAATCCTGGGGAGTTTGGATTCTCCTGGCGTATTCCTAGCATCATCCACCATCTCGTCCTCCTCATCCTCATCACAGACACAGAACCAGCAACACCTGCTGGGAACATCTACCAACCCACCGATATCGGAAAACCAGAGTGGCCACGATTCTAGTCATAGCTCCGGCAATGTATCGCCATCTCTATATCAAAATCAAGCCAGTGCGGCTGTTCAGTCACAGGGCAACCCTGTGACAATTGGTACTTACGGCATCACCAATACTCAAGCCAATTCAGGTGGTCTGCTGTACTGCGAACCACCCACTGAAGATGTGCAATATCAAGGTTTTCAAAGTCAAGGTTTTCAAAGTGTCAGATCTGCGGATAATCAGAGTCAAGTGCTAGCCAGTTTATCCCAGAACAGATCATACGGTGCTCCAGGTTCGAGGCTCAGCGGCCCAGAAAGACTGCCCGGATTTGACCCAAACTTCAAAGAGCATTTACAGAATGTGGTCTTATCGGCAGCTGGAGACACAAGAAGCAAATCTGTGAACTTGCCACTCAAACTGCCCCCACCCCCAAGACTATCCCACCACAGTATAGGCACAAGAGCTCCTCCCTCAAATCCATTTCACCCTCCTCAAGTGCCATTGCACAATGTCCTAAAACCCATAGCCACTTCTGCCAATCAAGCTGCCACGACATACCAAGATCCCGAAAAGGCCAAAACTGAGAAAGCTTTTGACTGGTTAAACGATGCATTGAAAAGCAACCTGGCGAGTCACAGAGGTTTGGATAAAGAGTCCAGCCTGGCGGAGAACATGAACAAGAAACACTCAGTATCAATGTCCAAAACAAGTACCTCTCCTTTTTACGACTCAGTACCCCGTGAAGATATTGACTCCAGTGATATGAAAACAGATGGAGATTACAATAAAACTGACCCCACAGTACCCAAAACTCTCCCTAAATATGATGATGTGCCAGATCAGAACAAATATAACACAGAGTCGCTCAGCACAGGTCATTATTCAAATACCCAGGAGGTTAGAGACACCAGCATGTCATACCATTCACAAGTTAGTAATAACAATAGTCAGATATACATGTCCACTACAGAGAGTTATGCCTACAGCTCAGCATTCAGTGATACTACCTGGGATGATGATTTTGACGATGACTTTGACGAGTCGTCGATCCAAAACATGAATATCCAGGACAGCAATGATGCTGGAAATGATGGACCACCCCCGCTGCCGCCGAGAACTTACCAAAACAGTTCACAAAATGCCAAAAGCAAAACCTCCCCAGAGAAACCTTATATCTTACCTTTGAAGCAGGACGGACAACAGCTGAGCCACACACACTATTTCCTTATCCCATCCATCAACCAACAGGACCTTCCCTCTCCCCAGCGCCGTGACCGATCCCCGTCGGAAAAATCAACTGCTGCTGTAAAGCCGTTTGTGATCAATTCCGCCTTTGACAACAGGGACGAGAGATCAGATGCACGGGATTATCAGAACATCACTGGACTGATGAGCCGAGACATTGTCCAGAGATCTTTATCAAACATGTCCTCCTCCTCGAAATCTAGTGTAGGAAGTACGGGTTCGGCTGGATCGTCTCCCCGGCATCAGCCTCACTACCATGGCTACAGTCAATCCTATAGGTCCACAGGTTCATCCCCATCCAAACCACGACCCATCCAGTCCCCCAGAAAAACAGCTGTGGAGGAGGAAGAAGGGACCTTCTTAGGATCTTCCCCCAGGGATAGAATCTCAATGGTGCAGAATCAGGTGATTGGTGTGACAGATGATGAGTGCTACACAGCCCTGTCCACAATGCATTGGGACGTTGACAGTGCTGTCAAATATTTGAAAGTAGAACAGCTGTTTCGGTTGGGCGTGGCACCGCGGACATCTTGCCAGCGCCTGCTGGAGACTTTGGACTGGAACTTAGAGCTGGCTAGTTCTGTGGTTATCGATGAAGTCCGAGGTAGTAAAGTTCAGTGTGAGAGTGCAGTGTGACCTCTCATTAGACTTTCCGCTACAGGACAGAAATCTCAGAGCTGCCTGTTATACCCAAGGCTGGGTATATTCTCTACCTTGATATTCTGTGTTAAAGAAAAGACATGCGTTGACAAAGTCTGTGATGGCCAGTAAACTGATTTGTGATGGTGCCACATTTGCCTGAATTAATGTCGCGTGATTTGAACATTTTGAAACTGTAGAGGAACTTATATATTTTGTTAGTAACATAGCAGGCTGACCTGTCATGAAATTTTTCCCGTTCTGACTTTATTGGCCATCTTTGTCAATATTGCAAGATCTTTCATGTGTTTCAGATATTTCAGCAAAATAAGCTTCGATAAGCTCATGCGTCCACTAGCGGTTGCCATCACTTGTACACCAGGCTAAAACATCACGTCACATCATAGTCTGCAGCTGACAAAACCAAGTGGCGTCACTGTATCAGTAAAAGGCCAGCCTAGTGACCTAATGAGTGATATTTGATTGTTAGTAATTACTGTTTTAACATTAGTGTGTGCGCATGAGTGAAGATATGCTAAATGTGCATAGCTATTCCAGTGGATTATTGTGTGTATAGGTGAGGAAGAGGGGAAGAAAGGTGGCAGGAACCCAAAGGAAGAACATTGAAAAGCACACTTGCTTCTACAGACAAATAGCCAGCCAGCCTAATGGGCATGTGTGATATGATGTTGTGCAGTGCAAACTACTATTTTATAACTTCTGTTTATCCTCCACTAGTTTTTTCACCTTGAGATAGCTTTATCATCTTTTGATCACTGTTTCCAGAATGCAATCATCAAGACGTAAATAAGTTTTTTTTTCTTTAAAAAAAAATGTTTTACCATATAAAAGATACATGAATAATCTATATAATAATATATAATATAATAAATAACATTCTTCTTTTGATATGTCATGTTCGACCCAGTTTCCATGTAAACACAGCTGATGGTCATTACCACAAATGCGCACTAGGCCGGCTGGCCCTCTGTCTGTAGATGCAAGTGAGAAGCTCTCTGTCTTTCTCTCTCGCTCTCGAACTCACTCATACGCAAAACACTTAACATACACCGGTCTTATGCACATGTACATGATAATTGAAAGACACCATCATTATCAAGAGACGATTAATTTTCCATGAAAATACAGAGATCTATACTATTTGCAGCAAAAAATGCATCGCGTAAACACTCACAGTGTGAATAGAACCCCTAGTTGATGGACCATGTGTCAGAAATGCATCGCCTAAACACTCACACTGTGAATAGAACCCCTAGTTGGTGGACCATGTGTCAATATTAGGGTCTGGCCTTGTGTAGATAGTGCCCACTGTTTTCTAGATTAGTTGTAAACACATCTACACATGCAACAAGATTTCTACGACAACCACTGTAATTTAATGCTTTGGTCATTTTCCAGCACAAATCTAATGTTGCAGCATTTAAAACAGCAAAGCTGATATGGAAAACAATGCATTGATGTCTTTAAAGTGTTTACAGCATCAAGTTGACAGGAGCACACCCACAGTTTCACGTTTGTTTAGCTGACTAAAATCATGCATACAGGAAAATCACGTACATGTAGTCAGGCAAGACAAGTTACTGACTGGCTAAAACTGGCTCATTTGCATACAAGTAGCTGATTAGAATAGCTAGTGGACGCATGGCCTTATGCAGATATTGTATAATGCATATATTATCTATTGCTTCTCAGTATCTTGAAATACCTGGTTATAGCTTGTGGCTATAAGCTGTAAGTTTTAACTTTGTTTTTTTTCTTTTTTGTTCTGGACAAAAAATTTCATGGTAGGTCAGTCTGTCAAATTGATGAGGATTCAATGCCAGTTTGTGCTGTTTTACATTTATGGTTACATGTTACATATTGTAAAATGTTTGTTTTTTTTAAGTTTAAAACTACCTTAGAGATGGGTTGGTTGGCAAATCAGTTTTGTCTTAGATTTCTTCAGCGGCGGTGGCATCTGTTCGTCTCGAGACGATGGTGTAGCGCTAAGGTTGGGGATAGCATCTTCTGGCTGCGGAGCCCCACCCCAGAGTGGCAGTTTCGTGAACAGTTAGATTTAGATATTAAAAAAATTTACGTATATTACTTGATCATTTGCTGTTTTGTTTGTTGTTTGTTTGTTTTTATTTGGGGAAGGGGGGAAGGGGAGGGGGGGGGGGACCAGATAGCAAGAGAATAATGAATTTATCAAGTGAAAGTGGATATTATGTAGGATATGTTAATTGTAGACACTGTTTGTGTTGATATTTCATTAGTTCTTAAAACATAAATAGCGTTGAATCTGTCTGTCTTTCTATTGGGCAATGCTTATATGCAGAGAAATATCTAAAAGGAAATAGTTGTGAGCTGTTCCTCCAGTGCCTGTCAGGACACACTTTGTATAGTAAATTAACTGCTGTTTTTTTTTTTTTTTAATTTGTTGCACCCAAAAGTCACTTTATGACAGTTAAAATTGAGTAGGTTAAATTCATCTTGGTAATCAGTGTGGTTATGTTTTCCTAAACCGTCATAGCTGAAAGATTTCTTTTTTTTTTTTTTTGTTGATATATTGAAATGCTGCAGTGGAGTGGAAATGTATAGATATAGTGCTTTGTCATTTCTTAAATTCTTTCTTTGCTTTTTCTTTTTCTGTCCTTCTTTCTTTCTAGTTTTTCCTTCTTTCTTGCTGTCTTTTTGTTTTTCTTTCTTTCTTTCTATCTCTCTTTCTTTTGTTCTTTCTTTCTTTCTTTCTTCTTTGTAATGCTTTGTGTCCTGCCATGCTTACAAAGCCAGTCTGGTGCTTTCTGTTCCCTTGTGGTCTCTGAATAAAAATAATGAAAAAAAAATAATATTCAATGTCTAGTCTCACCAGTACAGAATGCAGGCAGGAGATATAATTAGAAAAAATCCTGACACTTAAAATTTGAATTGGATCACATTGTACTGTCTGCATTTCCACTCCACAGTATGCATTACACAGACATCAGTCTTGAGCAGATATGAGAGAATACTGTGGGGAAAGTACCGGTACCTCCAACATACCTGAATAAATTGGTCGAATAAATTGGTAATTAGAATAGCTGGACCAAAGTAAAGTTTTATCTCATGTGAAGTGCATTTGTGGGATGAGACAAGGATTAGGAATGAAGAATTCAAGGAAACTCAAGGCTAGACAATAGATCAGATTATATTGTTCTTTGGAAAATCAGTTCCCTAAAATCTCATAAATGTGGAATATCGTCCTCATCAAAAGTTTTTGCTCATACATATATACATATATTGAATATACAACGTACTGGTCAATGAAATACGTTATTACCTTCTGTAGAAGTCAAGTATAATATGTCACTTTTCATACACAGAGTGGAAATATCTATATATATGAATATTTATAACTGAAACACTATTTATCCACTGTATAAACTGAAATACTATATTATAGTTTGCAAAACCTGAGATAGAGGGTTATGACTTATAAGTACCTTGTCTTCATGTTCTGTTGTTTTTTTTCTCAGTGACGACTTGTCTTGTGAAAGGCATGATGCTAAGATTGTCAAAATGCTGTGATAATATTTTGAATGTTGTCGGCCAGTTGTCAGTCAGTATAGTATCTTGATACTTTAGATTAGGACCTAAAAAAAAATTTAGTGTGGTCTGGCCCTCCTCAGTCTTTTATTCTCCAGACAAAAATAGAAATGACATCATTGTGATGGACATTATGCCTGCATATAATTACAGTGATTACAGTTGCAGAGTGTGGGATGAGAAGTACTCAAGTCTTTTGTAAGAATTTTATCTTGGGAAATTTTTTTTTTCCAGTGTCATTCTTTTCTTTCTAATCCTATTTTATGTTATAGTACCTCAGCCTTTAATCTTGACTGTTGTCGATCTTTCACTGGTTATTCTCACTCTTGATTCAAACTCTATGATATAGGAGTGAAATACTTTCCAGTCTAAGGTCTTACAAAATTGCTCTAGGAAATATTTTCTGCCTTCTCAAGTTGATACTGCATGGAGCATAATTTGCACCAAGCATAAGTAATTGACTAGCATTATGGCATTATGTAATCCCTTCACACGTTGCTAGATATTATACTGCTTGGTTGTGAAATATTTCTCTCTCTACAACAGTAATATGTGGTTGAGTGAAAAAGCTGATGAGTACATGTACATGTATTCCAGTTTTGATAGGGCTCTGAAGAAAAAAAAAATATGCTTTGAATTTATTTTAAGTAACATCTGTACCATTGAGCATGCTGTTTTGAATTTACATTAGTTTGGAAATCTCTGCATTTCTTAAGTGATCCTTAATGTAATTAATGTTAACCAGATGAGATGACGAATGTTTAAAAGCACATCAGTATTATCACAGTAAATTTTACACTTTTCCTGTCGTTTTGGCATTGCTGTAACCTAAAATGTGCAGGCATCTGAGAAATTGTATTTTTCGAGCTGTGTTCACTTTTGAGGTTGAAAGAAAAAACTCGGAGAAAACTGGGAAATCATTTTTTGTTGTCTCTCCTGTTAAATTTGAGAAATTACATGTAGGCTGATAGATGCTTTTGGCAGTGATACCTACATTATGTATCTGCAGCTTTAATGAACTTTACAAATAGAGTCAGTCTTTTTTTTTTTCTACTTACTTTCTGTTAGTTTTTTTTTATTCTAAACTACTGAATTCAATGTTTTACTAATTGACAGTGAATAGTTAAATGTTTTTGCCATACCATACTTCACATGTTGCCAGTGGTATCTGTGTTTGGACAGCATTTGATAATTAATCACTGAGGGCCTCTTGCAGAAGAGCTTTAAAATTATTCTATCATAGTTGACTTCCAGTTTCCCAATATAGCTCTGCCTGGTTGAAGTCTGGTCTGTCATCTAGCCTGCACTCTTTCTTGACCTCTCTATTGCATTAAAAGGGTTACTAGCAAAAACCATGGCAATTTGGTTGAGGGGACAGAAGGAGATGCAGCAGGTCACCATATTTTAGCAACTCAAAAACAACAAATTATGGCTATATTGCGCCTGGCATGGTTGAATACGTTTACAAGTTTAATATCAAAGATATAAACTGGCTTATCAAAGATTGTCAAGGAAAACTGTCATTTAGGTTATGTACATCAAATCTTTTAGTGGTGGCTTATTTAGACTTAGCTTTAAGGCTCATTTTGGGACCTATGGGGTAACTATCACTGTGGCCAGCATGGGAATATCACACCATTTTGTGTGGACAAGTTTCTGATCTTTCATTACTCTTTTCTTCCATTTCATCTTTTGGTTGGCACCTGCCTCTTTTTCCAGTTCAGTAGAAGGACATTACTCCATTTTATGTGATTAAGGTTCAGATCTATCGTAACTGTCTCTTGCCAGTTTATTATTGGTTGGCTCCTGCATCTTTCCAGTTTATCATTGGTTAGCTCCTGCCTGCTTTTCCAGTTCAGCAGAAGGACATCACTCTGTTTGATTTGAACAAGGTTCAGATTTATCATTAGTGTTTCTAATACATCTTTGCTCTCATCCTCTGCCTTTCTTTCCATCACTTTTCTAGAGGGCGACCTGTTGATCCTGGTGTCTGCTAGTGGTAGTCATAAGCGATAGATTTGGCCTGAACTTTTAATGGGAAAAACAACAAAATAGGTTCATAGCCCGTTTGTAACACCCTCAGTTGCTCTTTCTTAACTGTCAGAAAAACTTGACACAGGTCAGTTCTGTGTATGTCATTGTGACAGTTGCATTTGATAGCTGCCGAAGAATCCAGACAATTTGCTTTATTAACAGCATGACACGTAGATGTATTTTTTAATAAGTTTTGTTACTGTGATAACTGCATGATAAATCTCTGGGCCTGTATAGTTTTGTTTGCACCTTTTATGTCATCTATTTTATCAAAACCATATGCCCAGCATGATCAAAAGACTTGAGTCAAAACAGTTTTTTCTGGGGTTTTTTTTTTCTGTTTTAGAATCTTTTAAAATGTATCTCATTTTATGTTCTGTCATTTTTTTCCTTTTGTGTTTTTTTTCTTCTTTTTTTTTTTTTTTTAAGTTTTTACAAGACACAAATATGTTACCTTTGCAGTGAATACAAGGCACAGTGTAAATTTCATGTTTGTATTTCAAAAATACCATTTTAAATATTTTGTTAAATCCACTGTGAAATTTTTGCTTTCTTAGCTTATTTGAATATCTGTTATTATTATTTGTATTTGTAAGTCTTAATTTGCATTTGCACTGTATAATGATTTCTGTAGGTTTTATAACTAAGTTTATCTTATTTATTGCTGTCTTTATGTACATTGATAATGCAAATAGTCAGTGATTTTTCTGTCTAAACTATTTAGAAACATATGCCATATTTCAGTTTTTTGTAAGTAGGATTTTAAGAGGCCAGCAAATTCTGCTTGGTTGTCATATAAGCATTAATCAGCTATTGTCAGGCCAGTACATTTGTAGTATATAATGCTGACAATAAGAAATTGTTTGAATACTATCTGAAATTGCTTGCTTTCAGATATTTCATGAATTGACTGAAATTGCTTGATATAGGACTTTATAGCTGATACTGGATTTACTATGTTTGATGAATGTCTTCAGAAATTGCTTGTCTTTTGACATTTCATTTATTAATACTTGTTGAAATTGCTTGACATGAGACCCATCAGATAGTGAATACCAGCTGAAATTTCTTGTTTCCGGTCAGTTATGAATACAGGTTGAAATCCCTTAATGTAAAACATGTAATGAACACTATCTGAAATAGCTCATCGCAAGACATTTCACAAACGCCATTTGAAAATGCTTGCATGCATATATTGTAGATCTGCCCTGTGAGATGCGTAGCAGAACTACGATGCTTTAAAATCTGAATGATAATGTAAAATGTCATAGTTTAAGAAGAAATTCTTATTTGAAATGTTATGTTTATCATGATGTACCTTAGTATCTGTACTGTAATTGAAGCTGATATCGAAGACTTTGTTACTTTATCGTCTAAAACAAAATCTTGATATAAAAATGTTATATTCAGTGGTGATAAATTTTCTTACATGTACCAGTAGCTTTCTGTCTCATACTTTCATTAGAGATAAAATTATTTTTTTCAACCATGATTGAGTTCTTTAGCTGTAATTGTTCTTATTTGGGTAGTGATATAATTTTTGGTTAGGAAATTGTTATTTTCAGCAGTGATAGATTTGTCATTGTTACTTTCAGTAGTGATAGATTTCTCATCATTACTTTCAACCGTGATAGATTTCTCAGTGTTACTTTCAGCAGTGATGGATTTCTCATTGTTACTTTCAGCAGTGATCAAGTTTTCATTGTTACTTTCAGTAGTGATAGATTCCTCATTGTTATTTTCGGCAGTGATAGATTTCTCATTCTTGCTTTCAACAGTGATAGATTTCTCATCATTGCTTTCAGCAGTGATAAATTTCTCATTGTACTTTCAGCAGTGATAGATTTCTCATAGATTTCTTATCATTACTTTCAACAGTGATAGATTTCTCATCATTACTTTCAGCAGTGATAGATTTCTTATTGTACTTTCAACAGTGATAGATTTCTCATTGTTTCAGCAGTGATAGATTTCTTATCATTACTTTCAGCAGTGATAGATTTCTCATTGTACTTTCAGCAGTGATAGATTTCTTATCATTACTTTCAACAGTGATAGATTTCTCATCATTACTTTCAGCAGTGATAGATTTCTCATTGTACTTTCAACAGTGATAGATTTTTCATTGTTGCTCTCAGTAGTGACAGAAGCCTTACTTGTGGATGTTGTTACTCAAAGCAGTGATAAAGTTCTTGAAAAATTGTTGCTTTCAACTGTAAGAGAATTTTTATGTATAACTATCCTTTTAGACATCAGTGATAGAATCCTGGTGGGCAGAAAGGTACTGTCAGCATTGAAGGAGCCCTTGTTGTTACTTTCAGCAGTGATAGACATTTTTTTATACACCTGTCTTTACAGTCTCTAAGGTACAAAACGAAAGTGACATGAAAGTGATTGCTCTCAGCAATGACAACATTCTTTGTTGTTTTCATTCAGCTGTAATGCTGATAAAATCAAGCCTTTGAAGTTGCAGTGATTTTTATCCTGTCACTGAAATTAAATGTTACATTCAGCAGTGATATAACAGTGTGCTTTCCTTTTTGTACAAGTTTTGCATCGGCAATGTCAGGATCTTTCTGGGAAAAAATGTTTCTTTCAGTTGGGATGCTGAGAAAATTCTTTTATGACTATCTCCTAATTTACGTAACGAGAATTTTGAAAGTGTTTTGTGACTGACGGGGAAAAGAGTATGTTTTAGATGGTTTCTTTTTTCTTTTTTTTTTGTTCCTGTTTTGTGTATGGTTATCAGGGATCATGTAATGTGATGTTTGCATGTTTTCAGATGTAGTTGGTCTTGGAGATCGCATTTATTTTTCACTAGAATTTGTTTTATGGATTGAAACCTAGGCGTCCCTATACCATGCTGAACATCCGCGGTAGGCATTGAAGGCTGACTGTTTACATCACCAAATTTAAAATACCACTCAAAATATCAGTAACAAGAGGCCAAATTGTTGACCTTAACAAAATTTTATTCATACAAATCATAACTTGGCAAAAATGAGGCCCAAATTAATTTAAACAGATTAACGACATGAAAACATTCATCAGGTTCAAATATGAGAAATATATCAGAGATTTATAACAATAGTCAAATTAAGGAAATGCCACCAAATCTGTGAGCACCATGCATGCTGAGTTCAACAAGAGTCATACGATCTGAGTTTCGCTCACCGAAGTTTCGTCGTCTCAGCATGAAAGTGTCCAAAATTATGTTATAAAGTTGTTGCTGTTAACACAGTTTAATTCGAGGGCCACGATTTATTGCCAGCCTTCAAATGAATCCGGTTACCTGGCCTGTTTATAGGGATGCCTAGATTGAAAGTCATGTATTCAAAATCATGACTTAAGGGCACATGGGGGCAAATAAATGTCAAATTTTTCAATCATAGGTCAAAATGAAATACTTCAGTGTTGCATCCTTATTCATTTGTACATTTTTACACATCCATTGTGCCAGCATCTGAAAAGGAAGTTAGAGGAGTTCTCTTTCAATTTTTTTGTCTGAATTTTAGTGGTCAAGCTAATGGGTGCAAAATTATTTTTTTTTTTCCCAGATTTTCACAAAAATTATTTTTCCATAGAATAATGCACACAACTTTTTGATTTTGTGGTCTGAATTGGTTAAAATTTGCCAGGATTATTTCATCATTGTATGACAAACAGTGTCGAACAAAACTGTTGTATCTTTACCCATTTTAGTTTTTTTTTGCTGTTCGAGGAAGGAAAATAAAAGAAAAATGAATACATATTATAGGGTTATAGGGTCATCAAGTTGTTCCAGCAGCTATGAGAGGCAGAACTAATGAATTTCCAAATTCTTCTATACAATGCACAAGGATGTATACTTGTCCCAAGTTGCTTTATGCCAAGTTTCAGATCAGTTTATAAAAAAAAAACCCATAGAAACCCATAGGCAAACCA
The DNA here is from genome assembly GCA_038406235.1 of Peronia verruculata. NCBI lineage: Eukaryota > Metazoa > Mollusca > Gastropoda > Systellommatophora > Onchidiidae > Peronia > Peronia verruculata. The sequence goes on along the minus strand of JBCAUA010707836.1, from coordinate 1,315 downwards.
AAGATGTGTGGTACAAATCCAAGATGGCTGCCATTGTTGTGTAATAATAATGAAAAAAAAAACCAAACACTTTTTTTTTTCTTTTTTGCCACATCGTAGCACCTCAGTGAATTGATTTGTGTAGCAAAAATACTCTTTTCTTAAGAAATAGTGAAATCGGCTTTTTGTTTGTAGCATGTGCTCTTAACTCTCGATTGTGTTTTGGAAACTTCAGGCTCAAGTTACAGATTATATGCATTGCATGTTGAGACTTTGTGTAGACCACTGTTTTCAAATTCTGAGTCATTATCATATATAACAGTGTCACTTCTTCAATGCTTGGCTGTCCTGAACCTCATGTGTTTTAACACAGAAGGGTTCATACTTTTGAGTCAGTCGTGCAAGTTACAGGATCTGCTTGCATAGACCAGTGTCATAGATCACATGATAGACTGAGATGATAGATCACAAGATTTCAAGCAATCTACCTTCAGTTAGTCTATTGATCTGCAGATCACATATTTTAAAAACAAGGCAAAGCCCAGAAATTGTTTTCAGATATTAAGCTTATATTATAAATCACTTGTTCTGCAATGCTAAGCTGATTCTTTAGACCATGCCTTCATATAATAAAACCAATGCCGTAGATCGTATGTTTTCAAAGACAAGGGTAATCTTCTCGATTATGTTTTCAAATGCTTGGCTTATCATGTAGATCTAGATCACCCAGACTAATCATGTAGATCACATAGTTTCAAATTCAAAGTTAATCTTATGTAGATCACCACTTTTCAAATGCAGGGCTTGTCATATAGATCATATTTTCAAATGCTAGGCTAATCATATGGATTACGTATTTTCTGACCCTAAGCTGACCTTGTAGATCACATCTTTTCAAATGCTTAGCTGTTTATGTAGATTATGTGTTCTCAGATCCTAGGCTAATAATGTAGATCATACGTTTTCAAATGTAAGACTAATCATGTAGATCACAGCTTTTCAAATATTAGGCTTATCTTGCATGCACATGTAATGATATCAGCTTGATTGTGCAATCAGACTCTTATTTTGTTATTTCTTTTGTTCTTATACACCAACTTTTTTTTATGTTGTGTAATCACAGGAAAATCGTCAATACTCAACCTCTATGTAAGGGTGTCAATGATTTTATTGTATATATTCTCTATAGTTTTGTCCTCATTTTCTTTTTCCTGTATAAATTTGTCCTTGTCATGTAGTTTGTAGTGGAGCCCGCTTAAGATAAACCTGGCTTAAGATAAACTTCCGGTTAATATAAACTTTTCATAAGGACCCAATTTTTTCCTTCTTTATGACT
>JBCAUA010707725.1:0-15312 GCA_038406235.1 Peronia verruculata | reverse complement strand
CATTTTGTTGTCACTTTACATAAGCCTACTTTGAATTTGTTATGATGCATCATGATCAGTAGAATCTAGATCTAGATCTAGATTCTGTGTACTCAATCTCTCCCATGGAAACCTAGTTTACTTTAAGTTAACTTAGATAGATCTAGAATCTAGATCTTTTTTTTTTTTTTTTTGAAAAACCACAAGCAACTATTCTACAATGTACAGTTGATTTATGTGTTCAATGGGCAGCATTAAATACTTGAACTGAAATCAAAGCAGAATCAACAGGCCGACTGACGCTTCTTACACTGAGTGATACTATCTGAAAGACGTGATTTGTTACCACCTACCTTTTAAGATGCCAAAATCTGTTCATATCAGTTTTAGGCGTCTAATTCGTGGCCATCGCAACCGCTGATCATCGAGAAGCGATGAAGTGACACAATAAAGTCTTCCATGACTGTTCGCTTACAGTTTCAACAGCAAACGCAACAGCGTTTCACCATGGTTAGCAGTAACCAAGTGTAAACAATGGCGACCGGAACGTCCCAGTGCTCGGTTTGTCGAAAAGTTGCCAAGGGAAGTCACTCCCATTGCACTCATTTATGAAAGGTCCTATAGCATGTGATCATCATTCATACAACATATGATACTTGAATGCTGACACTTTTACTGTGGGCCATGTTCCTTTGTGTCAGCTATTATCTGTCATGTCTCTGTCATTTATAACCATGTGGTGCTTAAATGTTAACATTTTCATAGAAGTCATACCTTTGTCACAAATGTGACAGCATCATAGATACACTAAGATGAACTATATATTTCATATTTATTTCACAAAACATACATTGCTTTCTTAGTCTACAGTGCGGCCACAAACACTGAAATGAGTCACAACTATTCAGTAGGAGAATGTGTAGGTCTAAGTTTGATCATGGTGGTAAGTGGCTTGGTTCATACAAAAAATTGCAAAGCAAAGCTGAGCCATAATTTTATTTTGGAATTTCAACAACCTTCATCGCTGAATATCCCTTTGCTAATTTGGAATCAGAATCTACTCTAAAAAAAGAGATGCACAAAGGAAGGACATGGATATTTTTATTAATTGTGTCACAGACAGAAAATATGTGGAACTCGGGTCAGAGTCTGTGGGTCTTGAAATCTAGTGGATAACAATGTTGGAACTAGGAGTGAAAATAGAAAATTTCACTTCTTTTTCTGTTCTTTTTGTCCTGCTTTGTTTCATACTTTTTTTTTTATTTATGTTTGTTTTCTTTATAGATGGGCAGTTCTGTTTGTGTTTGTCTAAAACTAAGCATTCTAATTACAGTTTATGAGTTACATATAACTCAGCCAGGGTAAAAAAAAAAGTTCACTCTTTGGTCATTGGCAGTTGCTTCTCTTTTCCATTCAGAATGAAATGTGGAGACTTTGAGAAGCTGACCTGGACTACAAGCAACAAGGACACGTTCTACAGTTACTTTGTTGTGGCTGAGGTCAGTGCACTCGCTAATCTAAATTTTCTCATTTAGAAACTGTACTGTTGTGAAATGATCTGAGGTCTGAGATTGTGGCCTTTGTATGGACTTGGTAGGTTGAATTGAGTGAAATCTTGTTGGGTTTTTTAATTGCTTTAAAATTTGCGCAAACTGCTTAAGTTTTGCAATGAATAGGCTCAGCATTATTGAGACAGTTGCTGTATTACATAAACTGGTCAAATGACTTATGTTTGGAACAGTTTTTTCTCATTATCTGAAAAGTACCAAAAAAGACACAAGCAATTATTGTAGAGCAGTAACGATTTTTTAGACAGCTGTTTTAGATCTCTTATTGCTCCACCTATTTCACAGTTTGCCACCTGGCTGCTGACCTTGACACTCTTCTTCCAATGCTCTGTGACAGCCTTGCGACTCTTCCTCAACTTTAAGGCAACCTACGCAGAGATCGAGATCCCCCATGTCAAGCTGGAAGAGGAGAGTGAGGACTCAGACATTGAACTAGCCAGACATGATAGAGAGGAACTTTCACTGAGTCCAGTCTGTAAAATCTCAGCCCCTGTCCAGATCTATAAAGTGGAGTACAAGAAACATAAAATCCTTGCCAAAGTTGTCATTCATAAAGATGATTTCATTGAAAGAATGGCACCAGGAGCTACCATAGTGGTGGATGCAGAGAAATTGAAAAGTACTCATAAGAAAAGTGCGGGAGGAGAAGAGCGGATGAAAAGGAAAGTGGACTTGCCCCTTGTCAGGCAGGTAGGGGGTCGGAGAAAGCGGCGGAACTGGACAGGCAGCTTGGAGTGGCCAGGTACCATGGACACTTTTGATCTACATAAACACTGGATTACGAGGAGTTTTGAATGGCATGGATTTGAAGCAGGTACAGTACTGTATGCACCAAGTCTGGAGAATTTGCCTGCCCGCAGTTACGAGTGGCCAGGTATTGCTAATGAATACGATAGCCAGGAAAATCTCATCAGTCATGAATGGCATGGATTTGATACAGATTTTGGCCAGTTCAGCCCTACGGATCTGTTTCCAAGTCGTGAATGGCATGGATTTGAAAGTAAAAATGTTAGTCGGCACAGCCTAGTGAACTACTCTATGCATAGACTGGACAGGGTTAATTCTCGTACATCAAAGGGTGAGTATGACTCAATAGCCAGGCCAGAATACCAACATTTCCGAAGCATTACACCGAATTATGATTTCCCGGCGCTAAACTTTGATACAGGCAGGGGAAAGCAACAAAACACATCGAAAAAATCTCAATTCCAATATACAACTGACACTACTCATGGTGGCAGCTCAGAACAATTGAATTTGTTCAAATTTTTAGCGGGACATTCAGATGATGAGGAAACCAAAAAGTACTCAGAAATCAAACGGATCTCAACATCCCCTGACAGGGGAGTCGTCAAACACAGTCATGACCCGCTGCCTTTACCAGGTCGCAGATTGTCCAGCACAAGTTTACCTTGTGATCAACTGGATGATGAAACTAGGATATTCAGTCGCCATAAATGGCAGCGTTTTGATAGTGTTTCAGGAGCCTGTACCAGACTTGTCTTGACGAGGAGCAGAACAGCATCTGAGAGCTCTGATGATCTTCCAATAGAGCAAGGCATTGTGTCATCCAGTCCAGAGCAAGTACAAGCTCACAGTGACCCACATTTAAAGAATCCTAGAGCAAAGCTCTTACACCATTTAGAGAGAGTGGATTCTGGTGTTGAATTCAAAAGCCAGGATAAATGGGTAGACTTCAGTAGTGACTTGCAGAGGCATAGTCTTGAACATGTGTCAAGTGGCACATATGAATGGCCAGGGTCAGATTCCAAGAACACAACAAACAAGTCCAAAGTCTCAGATGGACAGGATAAGCCAGGCTTTGACAATAACTTTTGTAGTCCAACCAGTTTGCCACAGGTCAGACCTAATGACCAGCAAACACTATCTCAACAGTCAATGCCAGCAGCCTGCACCATCACAGTGACTAGCCAAAGCCTTGAAGAGCTGCCCTCAGGTCAAGCTGACAGACTCGAACAGGATGATTGTAAGAGTATGAAGCGTAAACGTCATGTGACTTTCAGTAATCAAGACCTACACAGTTTGATTGTTGAGGCTGAAGCTGCCCGTTCAAACCTTGCACCTCCGAAATGGTTTAGTGCTGAGGAGTGTGTGGGCAATCGACAGGTTGTTGGTGATTTGGATATTGGCACACAAAGTAAAAGTCTAGAAGATCTACCATCACATATGCTTGCTGCAGAACCAGACATTAGCCTGTTGCCAGTGAGCACAGAACCAGATGGTGACAAAAAAATGAAGGACAGTGACCTTGAAAAAAGTACAGAGGTTGAGCGTCCAACTGTGATAACAATTCCAAAACTGAAACCACCACCAAATGCTAAAACACGTCAGGTGACCGAGGGAGAGGCAAGACAATCCTCTATTGATATGGAAAGTCCTGCCAGCACTCAAAGTGTAGAAACACCACCCTCTGCTCAATCTGCAGAGCTGAATGGCGCAACAGCTGAGACAGACAACACTCAGGTTGGTCTAAATGAGAACAGTTTGCCAGAAGTTAAGACTGTACAGCCCAGTGCCAACAGTACTGATCAGATACCAGATGGACAACCAGCAACAGGTACTCAGAAGTCAGCGAACGATCTGAGAGCCAAGAGGAAAAAGAAATTTGCTCGAACCAATGCCAAGTGGCAAAGTTTTGGTGACTCAGATGTGGAGACTGGACTGATCACTGAGTGGCCAGAGGGAGAGGGGGAACTTGACCAGCCCAGTCAGGATCCTTGGGCTGTAGAGTCTGTACCTGCTAGGGAAGAAGACAGCAACAGCTTTCCATTGCAGACTGGGGACTCGGCAGTCAAAGAACAGAAGAGTAGCCCAGGATCTCTTGACAAGGATGGCACAATTTGTTGAGGTTGGCTGGCAGCATCACTACATTTGGTTTTAGGATGAGCTTGTATCTATTCTAAGTAGAGTCCATGACGGTGGAACCATATTCAAAGACATTTGTGTTTGCTTGAAAGCATATTTCACTGGACTGGAAATAAAATGTCTTTAATTGAAGAAGAAGGGTAAACATTTACATAATTCTGAGTGGACAGAATTAATCAGAGCATACTTGACAGTCCTATTTAATGTCAGTTTACCACATGATCTTTATTCATATCAACATTGAACCGTGCATTCCACCCTGATGGAGGAGAATCATTGCAACTGGTCATTTGGCTTACAGTGACGGCACCAATTGTTCCTCATTTCGTCGATGGATTGACTGGATATTTTTATTTGAACATATGTGCTGCCCGGTGTTAATCGCTTTCACTTTAAAACTTCTGTATTCTGCACTATATCACTCACTTTTGATCCTTAGTCATATTCTCAACAGATGACTGGGCATTTTTATCTTGAATTTTGGTCTGTTGAACTTTCAGTACATGAACTTCCAGCTTGGTAAAGATAGAAATTAAGACGGCCATTTAGATTGTTTTTCTCAAACTTTGAATTGAAACATAATTGTCACAAGGAAGATATCTCAAGGAAATTTATTTCTTCATGATTCACATTTCCTGTTACAGCTGGTATATATGATCTGGAAGAGAATCACAAAGTGACTGTGGAATGCGATGAACTATATCATCTGTCCTATCCCATACTAGAAAACACTGGAAACTTAAATTTTAGTTTTGAAAAATGGCCACCTGAAAAATTAGATGATTTGCAATGTTTTTTTATAACTTGTTTATTTCTATATCGATTTTCATTGTTTTCTAGAATATATTTTGTAACATAATTGCTACCCCCACAATAAAGATCTAACTACAAGCATGAAGAAATGACCAAATGTAAAAATCCAAATTTTTACGTGGTCGCTCCTATGTGACGGGACTGAAGACCTATTGCAGAATGCTCACTTTACTGACCATGGTGATCCTGTATTCTTCATGCTGTGCCTACACCTTTCAATGGCCTGCGTTCTCTGCCCTTCTTGTCATTGTAGTGGCTTGAAGATTGACGCAGTAATCCTGTTTTGAACCCAGTAAGACTATATTTATCCTGTACTGAAACCGCTGTGACTGTCCCTAAAATATGCAGAATAATTTATGCTTAAATAATTTATGTGCTCTCCATAACAGCTGATATTACAAAGGTACATCACAGGGAGGATGTCACAAATCTGAGTGAACAAATCGCTGACATCAGATGCTGGAATTTTGAAAATTTTTCTTTCAGACTTTTTTCTATTGATATATATATGTATGTGTTTTTTCAGGGTTGTAACGTCCAGCATTATTTCAAGTAGCATTATTGAATTCATAATTTTCACATTTACGACTTTAGTTTTATAAACATCTAAATTTTAGGCAGTCTATTTAAAAAGTCATCCACAACATTTTGAGGGGAAATAGTGGGTGGTTACTAAGCTTTCGAAAGATCAATGGAAATACCTCATGGGTGGACACTGATGATTGACACCTTTGTTAACATGTTGCCTCAGATGAGCTCATTTGTTTTATGACTTAATATTTTATGCAAGACCTTCCTTTTTTTTTTCTTTTTTTTTTTTTTTGGTCACAACATTTGTGCCTTTTTAAGTAAATTTTGTTTCCTTTTGCTGCAAAGGAATCAAAAGTTTATTGTAGTTCAAATTTGCAACAGGTTTTATTTCATCTGGATTTTCATTTTTATTTATTTATTTTTTTATTTTTTTTTACTTTTTTAATTTAAAAAGAAAAATGTTTAGCCTTTCTGAACATTTGTGCCTTCACAAGTTAATTTTGTTCCCTTAAGTCACAAAGGAATCCAATTTTTATTCCTGTCAAGACTTTCAAGTGACAGTATTTTAGATTTTCCTTCCCTTTTCTTTCTTTCTTTTTTTTTTTTTTTTCCAATTTATTTACAGTTATTTCAGATCACATTTGACAGATCAGTTTTTTAACATGGCAAGTGAAATATTACAGTTGTTATGAATTTTGAGTCAGAGAGAGAGCAGTAAGACTCGGATGATGCTGAATCTCACAAATTGGGGTCATAAGAATAAACTGCTGCACCTGTCACAAAATTTTCCCACAAACAACTAAAGTTGAAAACGAATTTCCTTTTTTTTTTTTTTTTAACTTTTGTTTCAAGAACAGAATCCCTAACATAAAAATTGTTCCATATCTCAATATATTATAAGTATATTTCAAGTTAGTCATCAAAATTTTCTTACAGCTTCTTTTAGAAATGATGACATGTTGTCCAGCACTATATTCTTTGTATTTACTGTGTTAGAACTCCTTCAGATTGTTTTTGGGACATTATCCAGAATTTTAGCTTTAAATCACATAGGCTGCTCTTAATTCCTGCCCAGATTGTACTGCTTCCTGTTTAAATTTTTAACTGATAACTACTGAAATATGCTATACCTTTAAGTCATAATTTATCAGGTCATTATTTTGATCGAAAACTGATGTGACGCTACTGATTTTAAAAAATATCTAGTTCATGTGTGACAAATGTATATAGTGACGCGATTGTATTCATCTCTCTGTGTCTTATTGTTGTAAACTTGTTTTTAAACAGTTTGGGGAAATAAAGCCACTTTTGTGCAGAATGCTATAGAAGAACAAATTGTCTTTTAAGACTGCAGAGACTGAAGGTACTTCATTTTTGTGCCTGTTTTATTTTTTAGATGGGTTTGCCAGAAAGGAAGAAAATTTGTATAAAAAATTAATGTATGTCAAGCAGATGAATTTTATTGTGTATGTGTGTTGTGTGTGTGAGAGAGTTATCAATTGATCGTTGCTATTTGTTATCTGCAGAAATTCTTGAGATCTGATACAGTGATAGCTAATTTTCAACTATTGCTAATGAACAATTTTTAACTTCCTTTCATTTTGAAAAATGCTTGAGTCTCATTGATTCCCCATGTCATTTCTTCGTCTTATGGAATGGCACATCAGAAAACAATACGTTGAGATGGATGTGGCATTTAATGTAGATTTGTCTATGTACTGTTTTTTTTTTTTTTTTCTAATTTATGGTGTTCAAGGTGAGTGCTAGTTTTCTGTTTGCCCAGATTCACTGCTGATGATCTTGGAGTTACTTTCACTGAAGGTCTTGCTTTATTGCACTGGTCATTGTGGTGACGTGCTGGCTATCACTACAGGTGCTGACCACAACTAGTATCGTTCACTATGTCATTCCTGTATGTTTCTATCTGTCAAAGTCTGATCTGTCAAAGTTAACATGGTGGACAACAAAAAAAAAAAAAAAACTTCCCAATCATCTTAACATTTTTTTAATCTGAAAAAGTGAACACATGCAAGAACTATATGTTTCAAGGTGTGTTTACTTTCCAGGTTCTAACAATGTCATCATAGCTGAGATAGCTTTTTTTTTTTTTTTTCTTTTTTGTGTGTTTGTTTGCTTTCTTGTTAAATTTAGCAAACGTGATTTAGGCAGATAGAAAACACATGGCATCTATATATTCCAGCCAGCATGGTAGGTGACTATGATGACATAGTAGCTATTACATGTACTATTGCCATAGATGCTGACCACAAGTAGCACTCACTGTTATGTGTTATGGGCCATTACAGCATGACTCACAGCAACATCATGCACCAAATAGCATTACCATACTGCTTGCAGTGCTGCTATTTGCTCCGGTGATGTACACATCAGTGCTTCTACTATCCAAGGTTGTGCTTGCTATAATGATGCAATTAATTTGTGATATTACTGGTCATTGTGGCACTTTTCTATGTATTATTTATTGGTGTGCCTGCTTTGAAGCTGTTTTCTCTATGAGTGGTGCACACAAGAATGAAGTCCTTAACCAAGGTGCTGGCTAAAGGAAATTTGCAACACAGGGTATTGTACAGAATGTCATGAAATGAGGACACAGTATTGGTTTGTTCAGAAATGGCTGAAATGTTTAAAATTTATCATGATCATTTGTTATACTTCAGGATAGTATTTATGAATCAATAAAGGCAAGTATTTTCTCTTTAGATAGAATAAATATCAGTGTGGTGATTTTGAATAGGATACATTCAGCAAGCACAAAGAAAAAAATTTCTTAGAGTACTCTATAAAGATGCCATCACATACGTCCATAACTTATTGTTATGTATAGAATGGATTATTACATTGTTGGGCCTGCTTTTTGTATATGAAGAATTATATGTTGCAGATATTAAAAGCTTGGTCCATGTACATTTTGTATTCGCATTTTTCCCAAGCACGAGTGCCATAATATATGCTATACTGTAATCTCATATGGTGCGTTTAAAGAAACATGAAGTTTGAAAATGAAAAACATTCCTGAAGTTCATTGAGCAGAATCATCCACATCATATTTTCATGCGAGATCATCTTCATTTACTTGCAAGTCATATGTGCTTATATTTCGTTGAATGAGGCATTAAATTAATTTTGTGCCTTGAATTTGGGCTAAACCTCAGCCTCATATAATTTGTTCCTTTGCTCTGTCATAATAGATCCGAATGATAGCAGCATTCTTAAACTACAGTTTCACTCCAAGTTCCATGTGAACTCCAGATTTTGTATTACTTGAGGCAAAATCAGCATATACATGCAAGTTATAAGTACTGTTTGAATTTTCTCCTTTTGTGTGTTTGTTTGTGCATTTACACACTGAGCTCTTTCAGATTAGTTGTGGGGTTTTTCTTTTTTTAGTTGTGGTTTTTGTTGAGAAAGGGGGAGGGTCTGACTGTTGTTAAGTGTTCTGAGAGTGTATTTTTGAATGATTGAACTTAGAACTTTTGAAACTTGAAATTCAGATTCAACATGATCAAATTAGAGGAAAAGTGTGGAAAAAAATGTTGTTTCTTGTCTGGTTGCCATGACAATGCCACCATCTTGAATTTTGTGTCTTGGAAATTAACGGTTTTCAAAAGCCTGAGACTCCTGGAGTATTCAATATAATCCTTTAGAATTTGAGACAGTGATAAAATAGCTCTAAATAAAAAAATTATATGCATTTTTTTTTTTTTTTGGTTACATGCCACACAATTTTTCTCATAAATTTTTAAAGTATTGTATTTGACCATCAGTATATTAATTTTCGGCTAAATATTCATTTTTCTTTAAAAACAGAATTTAGAAAAAGAAAAGCATATAATTAACACATTTCCTATGAAGAACATATGTTCAAAATTTGAGGTCAATTGATTTAGAAAAAAAATTTGCAGAGGAGAAAGGAGTGAAAAAAAAACCAACATACATTTTGAGAAAATCACAACTGAATTTTCATGATCCTTCCATACAGTTTTTTTGATGGTGCTGTTTTGGAGCATAAAGGTAGATGTTTCAACCTCAGCCAGTGTTTTTCTCATATTAGAAAATAGAAGTGGTAAAAGTGTCTAAAAATAGCAAAAACCTGATTTTGATACTTTGATCATTGAAACCTCATGTCAGGATCCACACCCCGTCTTTAAATCAACTTCTTTCGCTGGTATCTGTTTGCTCAGTTTGACCTCCATTAGGAATGTTTCAGAGTCTGTCATTTTCCTGTCACACTACAAAGATTTTGCATTTGAGTGAGAGAGAAATTGTGGGTTTTAACTGTGTGCATGACAAGTTACACCTTGCCTTTTAGAAAAAAAAAAGAAAACCTTCTTTTCTAGTCCAGATCTACTGTCTTTCCCTTTTTCTTGATCTTGGTCCATATAGAGGTCATTTAAGTTATTTGCTAGACACTCTAGCTAGTTGCTGCTAATGTTTGCTTTGTACCGTGTTTCCTTATGTTTTATTGATGCTGAATACATACATTTTGATAGCCATCCCCATCCTCATCTAATTTTTCTGTCATTCCAGAGAAGTTTTATAATCTCCTGTAACAGTAAATATTGACAGCTAAACTGTGAAACATGGTTAATAATGTTTATTTTTATTGTGAGTTAAAGGTCTATGTATTCTGCCTTTCCTTTTGTGTTAGATTCAGTGTTGAAAAAGTTTCAATGCAAAGATTTTGTCCAGATTTTCTGTCTCTGAGACAGCAATTAGAGATTGCATGCCCACAAGTCAGCACACTACAGAGAGCATTTATGCATGCATGAGCACTTTATATTTATTGTTGTTATTGTTTGTTCGTTGGATAATAATTCTGAGCTCTCATTGCTGGGTTGTCCCATTGATATTAATCATACATTTGCTCACAACAAGCTGAGATTTAAAGGCTATGAATTTATATCAATAAATAAAATTGCAAGTAATTGACATAATTTCTCAAAAGATCAACAGATTGTTCTTGTTTTTCCTGTACAATTTTTTTTTCTAGCAGGTCAAACCAAAATATTTTATAAAAATTGAAAATTAAATCATGCTGTTGCTAGATGTACTAATGCTGTACTGTTTTTATTTCCTCAGGTTTCAGGGCTTCACATTTATATATATATATGTTGTAATTGTACATTACACAAAAGGGTATCTGAATTACAGCTGTACATTTTTTTTTTTTAATGCTTCAGTCTGTATACAGAGAAGATAAACCAAGGCACAGATTTGAAAAGCACTGTACATGTCTTGCCTCAGGCCAGTCTATAATTTCTCTCTGCATGCTTGGGTACAGTTGACATTGAATGTAAATTCTATGGTCTTCCTTGCCTCATTTGCAAATTTGGTATTGTATCAAGAAAGATCACTAAAACATTTGTATGGGATTCAGCTACTACCTCTCATGTCTTACAACCTGTATATAAATCAGCTGCATTGCAATATGATCACTCTCAGTAGTTTTTTTTTTCTTCTGTTTTTCATCAGCATTCTAAGACCCTTTTCATCCAAGCTGGTGCAGGCAGCTTGATTTTGATTTCAATATTTTAGGAGAATGGCAAAACCTGTACCTCCAGGGTAATTCACACACACTTCCAAGGAAGAAATTTGTTTATATTTTCCCATTTTCATTGTTTTTATTTGAAAAATTTTGTTCACTAGGTCTTGAGCTTTACTTGTGTGCTGGCATTGCATGAAATAATTGTACATGTAAATAAATATAAGGGCATGTAATTATCACCATAAAATTAAAATATCTGTGATGATACATATCAAATAATCATCCTCAAGGTCCCAGTTTGAACCAAATGGTCTTGTTTTTATTGTCAGTATGTTTCTTGTTGTACTATAGTTGGTTAATAATTAAATTGCCTCTGACAAATTGTTTACATTTTTTTCCCTCTTCCTATGAATTTAGTCAGCCTAAGTTTGTTTTGTGTTTTTACATACAGACCCTATACAGTCATGACAATGGCACCAACAATTACATGTTACATCTACCAAATCACACATCCAGTACGCTCCAAAATATGGTCAACATTAAATGCCATTTACAAGTCTTAATTTGTATCTATATCTGTCATCTCAACAGACCTGCAGCATCCCAAACTGTTCCCTTTGCTTCAATTTAGAAAAAAAAACTTACCAAAAATAAGTACATGGACATGTAATTTTTTTGTTCCTCTAAGGAAATAAGAAGTATGTGCTACTCATCTCATAAAAAATATGGTATACCAATTATAGTAGGTAAAAATTTGATTTGGCAGTTGTGAAAAAACTTAGGTTAGTTTCTTGTGTTCTCCGTATCAAGATCAGAAGTACATGTAGTTCATGTTAAGTACCAGTACTATGCTGATATTGGCTGTCTACACTCCTGAAGCAGTAGATGTCCCTTGTGGACTTGCTGTGGTGGTTGTGTGCACTTCGTTTCCTAGACAATCTTTCTTGTCACAAGATAGGCCTTCAGCTTCTGTGCCAATTGTGCGGAATACACTGTGATGTGAATAATTAATACATAATGAACCATTATGGCACAGCTAAATTATTGAAACATAAATTACATCCGATTTTCCCTTTGCCGGATATGAGAGGTACAGTTACAAGCATTGTAAAGAACAAATACATGTAATCACTTTTTATCTTGATACATATATATTTTGAAATGTGGGCACAGAAAATTCTGAAAAACTCACCCTATGATGGTTAGCTCTTTTTCTCATCATGAAAATACACTGTATGTTTCATAATTTTTGTTGCCTCTTTCATTTCAAATAACAGGAGCAAGAGTGATTTTTTTCCTCAACGTTTCTTTTACACTCCTAGGCTTAGCAAAGGAAATAACTTAGCTGGCTGAAAAAAAAAATGGCTTGTTATATAAGACTAAGAGGGCAGATTGAGTAGAAAGCTGGACAAATTTTCCTTTTTTTTTTTTTTTTAAAGATATAATATATTTTGTGCAGACATTATATAATTACAGTTTAGTTTCAGTTACCATGTGACCAAGCCTCTGGTCATATGGAGATTCAGAGTGAATCCATTCCTTAATGCGCTCTCTTGTTTTTTTTAATTGGTTTGAGTGTTCCTGATCAATTACCTCAGAATGATAAGTAGATCACCAAGTAACCATTTTGTCAACAATTCAGATTCTGATGATGTAGAGAAGTGCTTCTGCAAACTTGTTGTCCTCAGCTCTCTCATTTTTAAAAAAATTTTTTTTTTAATGATGGTGTTTTTTTTAATCAACCACCTCAGTAGGATACATATGTTAAGTAGATGAAAAGTAATCGTTTTTTTGTTTTGTCATCCACAGTCAGTTTCTTATGCAGTAGAAGTGCCTCTATAAAACTATTTTCCACCTGTCTGTTTTTTTTTTTTTTTTAGTTGTTTGAGGGAAGGTGCATGCCCCAAAGTGAAAATGATTTTTTGAGGGCTTGAATTAGGAACTTTTCAATCTTCAAATTCAGATTCAACATCTCCAATTTAGAGGAATAGTTTGGAAAAGGTAGTTCTATGTGTTATGTTAAGTGTCCGGTTGCCATAACAATGTCGCCATGTTGGATTTTGTCTTGAAATTAACTGTTTTCAAAAGGCCTCTAGAATTTTGAATGTAATTGTTCGAGATTTTGTACATTAATGAAATAGCTCTATGAAAGATAATATATGTGTGTTTTTTTTTCTTTATAGGTCATACAACAGTTGTCTGTCATAAATTTATTAATATTTGTGTCAAAGGATGTGTGTTCTCAATTTTCCATCCCTCATCCTTTTTTTCCCCTAAAAAACGTTTCATTCTGTATATGTCTTTCAACCTTTCAAAAACATGAACAAAATTCAGAAACATGAATACATGCTATTGAAACACTTCTTACGGCACAGGGAATATACATTCAAAATTTGAAAGCTGTTCAGGAATGGAAAAAAAAAAAAACTTAGGAGAAAGATTCAGTAATAAAATAAAAGCCTTGTAAAAAAAAAAAAAATGAAAAAAAAAACATGAACATTTTGAGAAAATTTTCATACTATAATAATGATTAATGTTTTTAAACAGTCTCCTGATTCCATTTTTGAGCTTTGAAAAAAAAAAAAGATATGTTTCTGGCCACAATTGATGTTTTCCTCATATCATAAGTCAGAAGAGGTGAAAGAGTTCAACAGTAGCGAAAATACGATTTTAATATTTTGATACCAAAATCTTATTTTCAGGACCCACAGCCCGATTCAATAACTTGGAATGTTTTTGACCAATTACTTTGGTAGGATGTAGTACAGTGCAGGTCAAAAGAACAGTTCTATCAACTCTGCAGAATCTGATACAGTGGAAGTGCCTCAGTAAAACTATGTTTTCTACTGCTTTTTTTTTTTCACTTTTAACTGTGAAATGTTTTTGATCAGTTACCTCACAATGATTTAATACAGATAGGGCCTACTGAATTTTGCATTGGTGTGAATAATTTTTTATCTTCTTGTACTTTGTCATGTCTGTTGACGTTTGGACACCATGGGTATCATTTGTTTGTTTATAGCCTTAATTGATCAATGTGCTTTCTTGATATTTCAGTTAAAGTGGTCAATCTGTTATGATATGTCTGTAAACTTTCAGTGTCTCTTGGTAATATGTTTCTCTTTTGTTGTTGACCTATTCATGATGCTTCAGTAAAGTTTTAGGTTGTTGATGAGATGGCAAAGATGTAAGGACCATGTACATATATGTATCTGTACACACTGAAACAAAGCCATGTTGTCCCTCAGGAAAAAACAAAAGCACCATTTCACATAGCTTGTAGATTTGAAAAAGAAATTTTATGTGCGGCAGGTTGTCTCAGGGTAAAAATGACTGAATCTGCAGATTCTGTAAATTAATTGTTCATTTATCTGGAGATTTGAAACGTGTTTCTTTATGAACTTTTAAAGGCCAAATCATGAAAAGCAGAACAGAAAAGATATGCAAAGCATATATAATTTAATACTTAAATAATTCATTCGTTCCACAATGCGCCATTATGCTCAGGGCTGAATGAGAGAATGATATGACAGGTATAGAATCTCCAAATGATTTTGCTCTTTCACACCTGTGGCCAGTAAATGTATGTGGAAATCTGTCAGGACTGATTTCTTGGTTATTTGTACTTTTTTTTTTTTTTTTTCTAAGCCATGAGTTTCCAGACCCCTGGTGCACTAATGGATTACTCTGCCACAGTGGTTTAGATGTGCCAATTGCTAACCCACTCCCTGTGCAAATGGGTACACTGCGTCATTTATTCCTCCAGACCTTGCAGCACATCTGTTGCAGCTTCCAAACATCATTGTTGCCGGTTCATTTTCTTCAGTGTTTCTCTGTTCCCTTTTTTTTTTTTTTTTCATTTGTTAAATAAATATGTGTTTGGTTCAACATTGCTCGTATTTCAATATTTAATGTGTTTGATTCAACTGCAGTATGGTGTTTGTAATGTGTCAGTATCCATGTTTTATACTGATAACTAGGAGATGTGAGGGGGGGGGGGGGGGGGGGGGTGATGTTTTTTTCCATTTG
>JBCAUA010707505.1:0-15313 GCA_038406235.1 Peronia verruculata | reverse complement strand
ACATACATACATACATACATACATACATACATACATACATACATACATACATACATATATACATACATACATACAGATACTCGTCACTGTCGAAGAGTTGCAAAAAGAAAAAAACAATAATTACTGTGAAGAAATAAAATAAAACGAAACAGAGAAAACAGACAGTTGGCAGAAGGACCTCTTCAACATTCATTGACAAAAAAGTGAGAGAAGTTATAAGACATACTCTATAGTGAAATAAAAGCAAACAAGCATCGTACAAAGCTGGAGAATAGCACCATGAAAAAGGTTTGTTCCGACCAAGTGAAATCTTGGATATCCCTGAGAGACTGTTCACAAGTTAGCCTCATTTTTCGGTTTGACCCTGTTAAGGTGAGTAGGATAAATATGACTAAAACTCTTTGATGTGAGCCTATTAAACCAAGATGCCCTACAAAAAGTTGGAGAAGTGAGTGGTGTTGATAATTTAATGACAGATCAAAATGCCTGACGTGCTTCCCGGAATCTTGTGATCTCTACTACTACTGCTGCGGGATTTCGTGGTGGAGTCATAGATCGTAGCTGGAACGTGACATAATTTATATAAATGAGTGTTTTATTTTTAGCAGGGGTACAAACGCTGCGCCGGGGATTTCCAGGTCTATACTTAGTAGAATATGAACTACTGTTAATGAGATTGTCTTACAATGTGACTGCTTGTGGTTTCGACTTTTGTCCTTTCCTTCCTACTTTTGTTTGTCTCTTCGTTCCTTTGATCCTTTCTTTTGTCTTCATTTTCGTCCCTTCTTCTTTGTTCTTTCTTTATTTGTTCCCCCCATCCTTTCTTTGTTAATCCTCTTCTTGTCCATCCTTGCTGTTGTCCTTTTCTTTCTTTGTTTATGCCTTCCCATCTATCTTCTTTTCTTTGTTACCTCATTCTTTTTGTCTCTGTTCCTCCTTTACTTTATCTCTTTCTCTCTTTGATCTTCGCTCCTCTCTTCTTTTGTCTCTTTCTTCTTTTTTCTTTCCTTTATCAGTTCACTCCTATCTCCGCCCTATCCCTTGTTTCTTCGTTTGTCCCATCCTTCCATTTTTCCTTCGTTCCTTTCCCTCCTTCTTTCTCTCATTCCTCTTCCCTTCCTTCCCTCTTTCACTTATTTCCTTCTCCTCTTTTCTTCCTTTCCACCTGGTGACCATGTAAGCATTCACTGATGACGTTGGTATCGTCTTTCAGTTGTTTAATACTTCTCTGTTAGCAGCGTGTTCGGATTGAATATTTGACTCTCTATCCATCCATCCATCCACTTATCTATCCATCCATCCCTCTATCCATCCATCCACCTATCCATTAATCCATCCATCCATGGATCCATTCATCACCCACCCACCTATCCATCCATCCATCCATCCATCCATACATCCCATCCATCTATCCATCCATCCATCCATCCATACATACATACATACATCATCGGTCCATCATCCATCCATCCATCCGTCATCCATGCACCCATCCATCCATCAATCTATCCATCCATGCATGCATCCATCCATCCATCCATGCATCCATCCATCCATCCATCCATTCATCCATCTATCCATCCATCCATCCATTTCATTACCCACCCAACCATCCATTCGTCCATCCATTCACCCATACATCATCCATCATCCATCCATCCATCCGTCATCCATCCATCCATCCATCCATCCATCCATCCATCACCCATCCATCTATCCGTCCACCAATCCACTAGACACCGCCATTGATCCACGACATACTGCCGCTTTTTGTCAATGCCAAGCTGTCTGTTCATTCCTTTATGTTCCAAGCCTATTATTTTTTTTAGACCTATTTTGCCTTCCTTTGCCTTCAGTGTTTCTTGTACGGTTGATTTCACCGTGCAGAAATATCTAATGGCTCGAACCAAATGGCCTTTTATTTCTCTAGATAGCCAGGATAACATCAAAGGAAATGTATGACTAAAAAAAAAGCTGGCCAGAGAGGAGTTCAGGGTACAATCATACCTTAGGGTACAATCACACTACATCTGCCGCCGACCCGCTTCAGTCTTAGATCTGCCTGAAATACCCAGCGACCTCACTCCTTTGGCAAAATAATTCAGGAACATGTCATGTATCCACATTATAATCAATTGAAATATTCCGAAAGAACCGAGCAGAAACTCATTTCTGCCATCAGGGGTACTCTTTATCAGTGTTATTTAACTCTAATGCGTTCTAATACTGTGAGTGATCTTTTAGTCTGCTTATAGTGTGAATGTGTCCTACATAATTCTCTATATATTGTGTCTCTTCAAATGTCAATAAAATTTCATTCTGAGGGCAAATAAAGTTCATCTTATCTGATCTTATCTCAAAATACGTGATGTTTATGTAATAATACTGTGGCATCACCTTGTTTACATAATGGCATATCTTTTCTCTCTCCCCCCCCCCCCCATTCTTTTTAGTTTTGAGGAGGGGGGGGGGGGTATATTTTTGTCATTAGATGAGTAAGGTCAAATCACCATTAATGTATCAGTCTGTATAGTAATGGATCTTTTTAAAGCATTTATTTTATGTATCTTTTTAAAACATTTATTTTATGTATTTTTTTAAAACATTTATTTTTATTTATTATTATTTGGCCAATCTTAAAAAATCTTTATATGTATATAAACATACAGAGTATTCATGGGATAGGCCAATTAAACGTCGGCCTTCCTTCCTTCCTTTCTTTCTTTATCGGTCCCTTCCTTTCTTCCTTTCTCAGGTCAAAACAGCATTAATGAAGCAATTGAAAATTGCTTGTTTTTCTTAAGCCTTTCAGTCCTTAGAAAGTAGGATTATCTCGGCTTTTTAGCACATTTTTGCTGAGAAATTTGGAGGGTAGAAATTTGGAGGGTAGAAATTTGGAATTTGGAAATTTTGCCTGGACAGCTGCACTCAGCCTACTCTTCCATCGATTTTGAACAGCTGAGGGTTCTTTAACGTGCGTGAATGACTGCCTTTCCCTGACTGACAGAATGGCTGTCTTCATTGACTGATTGAATGATTGCATTCAGTGACTGATTGTATGACTGTCTTCATTAACTGATATCATGACTGATTTTGCCTGACTTACATAATATCTGGAAACTGATTGCCAGAGAGACTGATTAACATACTGAATGATTGACTGACTGACCAAAAAGCTGACAGAATGAAAGGTTTGAGTGATTACAAAGATAACTTTCTAATTCAGCCTCTGATCCAGTCCACAGTGCCAAAGACAGACTCGAAGACGACATCTTGGTTCCTGGTAGCTATGGAAACAAGAAGCTTGTTGGTAATTACTAGAAGGCTGATTCTGGTGGTGACCTTGTTGTTGACCTTAGCAGTGACCCCTGGGACGGGTCATGGCCGACTGATGGACCCGCCTGCCCGGAACAGCATGTGGCGCCTAGGTTTTCCTAACCCTGTCAACTATAACGACAACGAGCTTTACTGCGGTGGACGAGTGGTGAGTAACACATGGAGTGTGTGTGTGTGTGTGTGTGGGAGGGAGGGGGGGGGCAGGGAGAGATATTATCAATGTTGTGCTATATGATAACGACTTGTGGAGGGGCAAGTATGAGCTAGGGTGGTTTTGCTATGTAATGAGAGCATGGAAGGGGTGGAGAGAGGGAAGATTAAAATTTAGTGTCTGACATAGGAGGGCGAAGAGATTGCGTGTTTGTTTGTGTTGGGGCTTAACGACACATCAACACGATTACGGCTCTATTGTGTCAAGCACGGTAAGATACGTTTTACACGCCAAGAAGGAGAAAGGAAAGGAAGCGGGACAGAAAACAAGAGCAAGGAGAGAGGGAAGAGATGTCTCCCCTGGAGTATCGAGGATAGCACTCCATGGGAGACATCCCACCGATGGCGGGCTTACACTGCCTGCAGGTGGGAACAGAAAATCTACTTATAAACCCCGGGCCCGCGCGAGGGAGGACGAGGAGAGATATGTTCTTTAATGACTGATGTAAATGGATGGGGGAGTGGAAAGGGGGGAGGGGAAGGGGCGGAGGAGGAAAGTTATATTATTTAGCGACAACCGATCTTAGCCCTGCCGCCCTAGTACTCACAAGGGAAGAGGTTCTGCATGCAACCTCTTTCCTACGGGTCGCCCTCAACACTGGATTTGTTCCGACCTGGGCGTCCCTATAGGAGGTAGGGACTCCTAGGCTCCTCTGACGCAATAATCCCCTACTCTCCTACTCTTTCGTCTCTCTCTCTCTATCTCTTTTTTTCCCTATGCACTTCAATCCCTATTTTCTTTTCTCTCTCTATCTCTCATTCACCTCATAACACTGTTTCTATCTGTCTGTCTGTCTGTCTGTCTGTCTGTCCTGCTGAATTTCTTTCTCTTTTAATAACCATTGACCTTAACATTCCATCGTCTCTCTCTCTCTCCCTCACTCTCTCTCTCTCTCTTTTCTTTCTGTCTCTATCCTCTGCAGTTTTCTTTCTTTTTTCAAAAAAAAATTCTATTCTTTTTTTTTTTTTTATTCTTCTCTGTCTCTTATTCACCTCACGACACTGGCTTCTCTCTCTCGCTCTCTCTCTCTCCCTCTCGGCATCTTGTCTTTTGTTCAAGCAAGCAAACAGAAATGCGCACACAACCATTCCTATCTTATGTACATCCAGGACAGACAGATAGTAGCAACCGGTGTGTGAACGGACGACCCAACACACGTTTACACAAACAGTACCGCTGCTTTACTGTCACGTAATCAAACAAACCTGCAAACCAACAGGTGTTGCCCTAAGGGCTTGTGCAACCTGACATCAAGTGTGTGTCAATATTGGACGGCTGGTCAGCAGTGATTGCTTGTCCACTTTAGAGTGACCGCATCGCTGGTCAGTCAGTCTGTGTCTGCCTTTTACACGTGAGGATATACAAAGAATTCTACACTCACACACACACATTCATTCCCTCCCCCACACATAGACACACAGACAAACATACATACACAATATTGACATTGACGCACACAAATACACACACACATGTAACATTTCTCCCCCCCCCACACACACACAAAGACAGTACAAGACACAGACTCACGCACACAAACATATACACACACATAGAAACACAAACGCACACAAACATATAAATACACAGTCACGCACACAAACTCACACACAGACACACACACAAATACACACACTCCAACACACAACTGCATAGGCTGATAGTCGATAGAGTGGGAGACTTTCAGAAACGAGAAGATTCGCGCATATGAACCCACACTCACGACTGTTTGCTATACCTCTTTGTCCTTTTTATTTTTCCCCCTCTTTCTTTGTTGTTGTTGTTGTTGTTGTTGTTGCTGCTGTTGTTGTCCTCAGTGAGTTATGATTTCTAACTTTTTGCTGTCCTTGATTCTTATCATGCAACAATGACAGGCTGCACCTGGCCGTCTCCTTCATGGGCTGTTACATGTATTATGCCTGTTCCTGCTTGTATAGATTGCAGTACCTATTGTTTTGTTGTTAGTGCTTATATCTTACAACTATCACTGGTCTTTGTTATCCTTGACTGTTACTGTTTTCATTTTTGGCCTGCAATAATTGTTGTTATTGTGTTATTGTTCTTACTATCTCTGGTCATTGTTATCCATGAGTGTTGCTGTTTTTATGGTCCGCAATACTTGTTGTTAATATGTTATTGTTCTTACCATCTTTGGTCATTGTTATCTATGATTGTTTCTGTTTTATTGTTTGCAATATTTGTTGTTATTGTGTTATTGTTCTTACTGTCACTGGTCATTGTTATCCTTGACTGTTTGCTATTTTTATTGTGTCCAATAACTATTGTCATCTCTTATTATTCTTACCATCTTTTGGTCATTGTTACCCATGATTGTTGCTGTTTTTATTGTCCACAATAACTGTTGTTATTGTGTTGTTATTCTTAGTATCTCTGATCATTGTTATCCATGACTGTTGTTATTTTTAGTATCCACAATAATTGTTGTTATGTGTTAATACGTTTACTATCTCTGCTCATTGATTGTCAATGCATTATCTTTTGTAGATTCTTGTGAACATTATCAACATTATCACCATCACCACGTCATACAACTCTTGGCTATCAAGACTAAGACCGATTAGTAACTGCAGATAATGAAATCTGGAGTTAAAAATGAAATATTTTGTTTAGTCAGCTCTGATTCTAATCCCGGTGGACAGCGAGGGATTATCTCTTTGCAGCCTGCATTGTCGTGTATTTGTGTGTGTGGGAAGTGTAATATTCTTTTCACTTCTTTTAGCTCCAGAGTAGCTAGTCTCTATTACAGAGACTGTGCAGTAACTTATCCTATCAGTCTCCGAGCCGCAGGACTTAGTCATCAGAAGACTATCAATGTCCTATTGGAGTTGTTGAGTCAAATCATTCCAAGTTCAGTCAGCTAGGCTGCTTCCCTTTGTCAAGCACAAGAAAGGCAAACGATGCATTGCAATAGAGGGGAAAAATCGCGATCTCTTGTTATTTGAAAAACGTTATGCCAAAAAGTATGAAAGAAATTATCATCATAAGAAGAAAACATTTTCATCGTTTGACGAATTTTTCAGAAATATCTATTACCCATTCTTCACATAAGAGGCAAGAACATTATTTTTCTTTTCCTTCTCTACAATGCTTGTGTTATAACCACTTGTACTTGACAAAAAGAAATAGTTTAGATGGAGGTCAAAATGGCTCTTTATTGTTTGTTTTTAATAAGCCTTTCAATCACCAGAAAGTAGGATTATCTCTGCTGTAAGAGGCTACCTGTTTTTGTTTTGTTTTATTTTGTAGTGTTTTTGTTTATTTTACTTATTTTTTTGTTTGTTTGTTTGTTCGTTTTTGTTTTTGTTTTTTTTTTTGGCTGAAAATTTTGTCGTACAATTAATTTGGAATTTGGAAGTTTTGCCCGGACAGCGGCACGCAGCCTCCTCTTCATCGATTTTGAACTGCCAAGGGTTCTTTAACGTGAGTAACGTACACACGGGACCTCCGAAATATATTTGCCCTTACCCGAGAAGGCTAGACGTCGAGATTCCATACGCACAGGAAGCCATGGGACCGTTGAGTTACTGCAAAAATGCGGGTTTAGATCTTCGTGTCCTTCAATCCCTCTTTGGGAGGAACTGCGAGTCGATCGCGGCCACATCTTCACCTTCGTGAGTTGTTTTCATCAATGAAGAAGGCGCCAATCCACAAAGCCACGACGACCCCACGAAATAGCTCATTAGCGACAGTAACTGAACGCAAAGTTTCAAGATCGCTTGGCTCTTTATCTGGGTGATAACAGTGGTAGATGAAGGATATTTTTAACTGCCGGTTAACATTTTGCTTACTGAGCAGAATTATATTTTTTCCCCACAAGAAGTGAAAACGTACAGTGCAGAAAAAAAAAAAAGAATAAAAGAATATGGTTATAAAAAACTGTAGTGAAAAAAGCGTGTTTCATAACAATGCTTAGTGTTATCAAAGGAGCTTATACTATTATACTGGAGAGAGGACTCGTGACGTCGCCCAAAACACCCTGTATCTCGCATGCCAACACTGGACGCAATGGCCATGGAGGCGTTTCTATTTTGCTATGCTTGGCGTCCTTCACTACGCACGGAGGTGGTCACTACTCTGATCTAGTGAATTTCTTCTTGTAAACAACCTGAATCATTTTTTTTTTTTTAAATCGAAAGCTACAGCAAGGACAGAATACAACAGACTTGCAATAATGAGATAATGATAGTGTAAATTTCGTTTATTCGCGGAATCATGAACACGTAAACGGCGTTAATTAGGTGTCTTTCCATCATGGGCATGGCTCCACACTCAGCATCTGTGACGTCATCAGTCGACTCTCCAGTTTAAATAATATAAGCTCCTTGGTGTTATCTATTCTATAAATTGCAACGAAACCCATAAAAGGCTTATGGCTTATGGTTAAAAAATGCTGAATAGATTAAAATGAAATTTTGCGCACGACATTGTTGCATAAAATCTATGATTCTGCTTATAAAAAGACGAGAAAGAACTAAATTTGACGGTATTCTTAAAGGCGACAATAACTGAATAGTAAACTCAAGAGAGTGTTTGAGCCGAATTGTATGTTCCACAGAATTACACATTCAAAATACCGAACACTTTTTCTTTGAGTAGCATTTAATTTAATCATCCAGAATACATCTACCAACATCGAGGTGCGTGCGTACGCATGCCATACATTTGAAGTTTCGGTTCGATTCATGTTTTTAAAGAAATTAAAAATATCACACAAAGCTGTCATATCAGGTGGTCAAAAGGAATGGAACCAACCAAGCACCGACTGGAGAAGACATCAAGAAAAGAAAATGGGAGTGGATTGGCCACGCAATACGTAAATCACCATCAAACGTCACCAGGCCCAGCATCTGGATTGGAACCCACAAGAGAAACGAAAAATTGGCAGACCCAAACAAACTTGGCGAAGAAGTACGGACACTGAAGTGAAGGCAGCTGGAATGACATGGGCCGAGCTGAAGAGGATCTCCCAAAACCGCGTCCGTTGGAGAAGTGCTGTTGTGACCCTGAGTTCCCGAGCGGAATCTGAGGCTTAATTAACTTAACTAACAAAGGCCGTGGGTCCTCTTCTAATATACAGTAGAGGTTATTCTGTGGTTTGGCGAGCTCGTTCTGAGTCCGGTAGTAGGGCGCCGGTTATTGTCTTATAAACATGAGAGTTTATTCAACTGGTGTCGTTTTCAGGCAACAGCGATGGCTGCCTCGCTGATGTAACTACTGAGAAGGCTTTTAACTGAGAAATACTTAAATCTAAAAACTGTAAATAAAAAGTGACCATTGTTGTTGTTGTTCTTGAAGAAGAATTAGAACTTATTTATTTCTAATGTAAAGTGGTTAACTGGAATCGGATTTTTATGTTGTCGGCCTTTTTATTCGCTTGGTATGTATAACCTTTATTATTATTATTATAATTATTATTTTATCTGAGAATGACATCGGCACATCATCATCATTTTCATCATTTTATATTTTAAAAAATTTTAATAATTAAAAAAAAAAAAACTATATAAAAAGAAATGAGTAGCGATCTACGGAATTGACAAGTGAAGAAAACAAAATAATAATAATAATAATAAACTGATGGCACTGGCCATTTTCTCGAAACCCCATTGGTTCTTTGTCAAGGTTACAAAGAAAATACTTTACCATTATCATTTACAAAAAGATTGTAAATGTAAAAGTAAAACTTGCAATACTTTGTCAACTTGTCACATTTGTCCCTGAATGTTGCTATGAATTTTCCTGTTGGTTCCAGACTCAATGGGCGCGGAATAAAGGTCGGTGTGGTGTGTGTGGAGATCCTCATCATGCCAGCAGGGAACACGAGACAGGCGGCAAATACGCCAATGGCATTATTGGACGGGAGTACGAGCAGGGCGAAGTCGTGGACGTCACAGTTCACATCACAGCCAATCACAAGGTAGGCGGTGGGCTGGCACATTTGAGGCCCCGCCTCATCAATCCACATTAGCCAACAGAGGCAAGGCTAGGGAACTGCGGACTGTGACTTTCAATAAGAATGTCTATGATTGACTGAATACGAGAATGAGGGAATTTTAAAGTGAGTGAGTGAGTGAGTGAGTGAATGAGTGAGTGAGTGAGTGAGTGAGTGCGTGAGTGAGTGCATGAGTGAGTGAGTGAATGAGTGAGTGTGTGAGTGAGTGAGTGAGTGAGGAGTGAGTGAGTGAGTGAGTGAGTGAGATACCGACTGACTGATCAGTGACGGACTGACTGACTGATTGTCTGATTGATTGATTTTGATCGGCTTTTTGTTTTACAGGGCTATTTCGAATTTCGCATCTGCCCAGTCACTGACCCAAAGGTCGAGGTGACTCAAGAATGTTTGAACCAGCACGTGATGGACATGACAAATGAAGAGGGCAAAAGGTCAGGCAGTGCTCACGGTCATACTATTGCATGTAGTCGCTTGATGTAAACGTGACGTTAATATAACCTTCCAACTAATGCTCCTTCTTCATCGTCATTATTATCATCATTTGGCATAAATGTTTTGAATTTCATGACATAAAATGTGGACCGATAGGCCTAACTAACTAAACACACTCTAAGCAAGTAACAAATCTGGATGTTTAAGAAGTTGAACATTGAACGCAATGTTCAAATTTTTAAATCGATTTGACAACAAACATAAATAAATGTGAAAATGGCATTTTGTTTTATATGGAGGGACTTTAACTGCATTATGTTTCGATATATATATATATATATATATATATATATATATATATATGCATTGGATTGATAAATGAAAAGATAGACAGATAAATGGAAAAGCAATTGGTGGACAAATGGATAGATGGTAGATGGATGGATGGGTGGATGGATGGATGGATGGATGGATAGATGGATGGATGAACTGATGAGCAGATTGACGAATTGATTAAAAAAAAAAAAAAAAGAAGGATAACATATGAATGAATAGATCAATGGATGGGTGACATGGCAAGGGATAAAGGGCCTATAAAGTAATGACAGGACTGAAAGAAAAAAAAAAAAAAAGAAATTGATGGACGGAAGGCGAGAGGAATAGACAAACGCGAAAGGAAAGAATGATTTACATTTCTGAGATCAAGACAAGTGTATGACCTCTGTTCCACAGGTTCTACTTGCCAGAGGGCAAATCCAACCAATTCTTCAACATTTCACTCCAGCTGCCCCCAGAGATGACTTGTCAACGTTGTGTCATCCAGTGGAAATACAGAACTGGTGGGTCAAACTTCGACATCACACACTGAGGTCACATTCTTTCACGGTCCTTGAACTCTTTAGGTCACATTACTCTAGAGCTCCCTTTGATTTTAAGTTCATATTCGGTTCACATATTCGAATTACACCCTCCATAAACGCTATGGTTCTCAAAGTCAGATCCATCTATGCTCCTCTTATCCTCACGGTGTCATTCTCAAAGTCACATCCATCCTTAATCAACTTGCTCCCCCCCTCCCCCCCCCCCCAAAAAAAAAATCAGCTACAATGCCATAGCAGGGAATGACTTTTGATGAGTTATAACTGGTCACTAATGAACTTATTCAACAATGAAATCAATTTTAAAATCCACATTTTTTCGAGATCTGGCAGACCGAAACCTCCCTTTGCAACTAACCACCTACAGCCGGTAAGACTAGATCACTTAAATCATCACACTATCCATCTCCTCTCTTGCCCTTTTTTCTCTTTCTGAGGAGAATGGGAAGTAAGAATTAGGGGGAAAGAGAGCAAAAGCAAAGTGCAAGTTACCGTCAAGAGACCATGTTTCATAGGCAAATTTCTTCCCCCAGGAGGATGAAGAAGTCAAGTCCTGCTTGGAAAAGCATTGAATAAAGGGCTGACTACATTCAAATTGTTAAACGTACTCACTAAAACCCAACAAGCAAAGCGTATAATTAATGGTGAGAGCACGACCAACGTTATCGATATAACAACAACAACAACAACAACGAAAAAAACAAAACAAAACAAAACAAGAGAAAGACGTTTCCTTTTATAACATCTGCTTTTCTCAGGACTCTTTCATTTAACATTTCACTATGTCTGGTCAGCAGAATTGACCGCTCATGTTGTCATATTCCTATGCAATTAATACTCAGTCTTTCTCCTCCTCCCTCTCACCCTGACTCACCACCCCCTCCCTCCCCCTCCTCCCACCGGCTGCAGGTAACACGTGGGACAAAGACGAGACAGGCCGGTTCTGTGTTGGTTGTGGGCCTCAAGAGGAATTTTATAACTGTGCTGACGTCACCATTTATCCACGTGATCCAAGCTCTGGTCCAGCTCAGACTCGGTCAAAGTCCCACTCTAGCGCCGATGTGGTCAAGCGGCCTCAGTCGACAACTGATGAACTCAGACCTGGCTACAAGACGGACATTGTCTTCACTGACCGGCCCAGCCAGCTCAAAGTGGACATTTCTCAACTGAACGGTAAACGTAAGCAGAAACTGCATCCAGCACAAGGACTAGATGAGGGCAAAGTCTCCGTGTGGAGCAAAGGGGCGGCCAAGGATAATGTGGGAAATGTCGGTTTAGTCGACATAGCCGGACCCACTGGTGTGGCTTACAGATGGACAGCGGCACATTCTAACAGACACGACTTACAGAAACTTCGCCAGCGTTTCGGCTATGCCAGCGTTCTGGACCAGCTGAAGCAACAAGGAACTGATCTGTTGGCCCTGAGACCATGGGGTCGTTCTGGGCTGGCTAGGAGGACAAAGCTAGCAGGAAAAACATCAGGACTTCAACCAAACTCCACTCAGAAGCAAGGACAATCTCTTCGTCAGACGTTCTTTCGCGCCACTCACACCAGCGCAGAGAATCCAGCTAACGTTCTCTCTCCGTCTAAGCCCCAGGCAGCTAAGCACAAAACCAGAACACAGCCAGACAGCCAATCAGCTAAACACAGCACCAAACAAAAGCCAGGCAGCCAGACAGCTAAACACAGCCCTATACTACAGTCAGGTAGGCAGGCAGACAGACAAAGCCGTAAGGACAACTTTCTGCGACGTTGGAAGCTTTCACGACTCCGCCAAATTGCGGCCATGAGGGCAGAAAACAGCACAGGCACCTCAAACCTCCACCGCAAGGGTCAACGTGTGTCTTCGCCAGCGTCGGGCTTGTCCGGGTCAGCCATCTCTGTCCCGCTCCAGCTGTCAGCGGACCGCCAGCACCACACACAAGTGATCCATCCAGGCACATCGTCCACCTCCGCTCATGGTCATTCTGAAAACGGTAAGACTCGGCGTAAGTTTTTGAAGACCAAGCTGCCCTCTTGGCTGATCAAAGCGCTGAGACTGCAGACTGACCACGAGACAGATGAAGAGGAGGAAGGGACAGATGATTACCACAGACAGAATGGCCACGCTATGACTGACAGAAGAACCGCCACTGGCAAGACAGAATTTAGGACACAGCCGGTCACCATGGCCAATGATGAGCATGAGATGGGGTCAAGAAGTAAACACAGGTCAGCGGTAGCTCAAGTCGGCAAGGACGTGCACACTGCTAGACATGTGAGTGCACGCACTGGCTATCCAGGCCATCTATCCACACGAGCTATGACAGCCCCAGGGTCAACATCTGAGCTAGGTGGACATTCGGACAGAGGATGGAAGGCTGCTGCACAGGGGAACGAGCAGAAGACGGAATCTTTGGTCCGCTTCATTGTCTCCCTGCTCTTATCGGACAAAAGTGATCAATCTGGAGGTCAGAGGTCGGCCGACTCATCCGGGGGTCAAGGCCGTCTGGCATGGCTCAGAGGTAACCAGGGCAACGTGTCTCAATTGGCTTCTTACCCAGGAGCCTGGACCACTCACCGGACGGCCTCACGCGCTCAGACACAACCGTTCAGCAATCTGATCCTGACTCCACACCTGGCTCCTGCAGGCCGGTCACAGCACAGGTGGTCACACGAGGACGTGGCTGTAGATCCTAGCACAAATTTCAGGTCACATTTCTCTCCAGAGAGCCAGGTGTTCGGAGATTCCCTCAGGCAGGTGGCAGCGGGTCAACCTCAGACCTGGGGACACTCCCATCTGAACGGAGTGGCGGACCTCAACCAGGATAGCCATGCAGTGTGGCAGGCTCGGGCCATGCAGAGACGTGAACATTACACCCGGCAGGGACAGACAGGCTTCTCTGCCCTCAGCTGTCAGTCTGTCGCTCGCTCGGGGCCCGGCATGGACGCTTGGTGTACCAACAACTGCAACGCTAATTTCTGCCCTCCTAGTGTGTGTCTCTGCACCGCCCGTTCACCCACCCGCCCTTTTCCGGCCATCTACACTCCTGGCAGGAACAGTTACTCCTGGACACCGGAAGCCCAGACAGGAGATTTCCAACAACAGAGTGACCACGAGGGCGATCACTGGTCAGATTTGGGTGGACATGAGTTGCGACAGTTGCTGTTGTACAGGCAGGGGGATCGCTTCTTGTCTCCCACTCACTCCCCAGGGGCTTCACTCTATCACAGCAGTTCCGGGCAGTTGTCACGTAGGACAGGCTATCAAGGTCGGGATCTGATGCCAACCTCCCCCAGGGGTGTCCACGCCGAGACCTTCATGAGGCGGGACATAAGGGCTGGTGACAATACCCTTTCAGCACACGACACAAGCTACCATCCAGAAAACAGGGGCGGTGGTATTCCAGTTGACGCCCAGGAGAGTCCAAGCAGTTACGGCAATCACATCCTGCCACAGTCTTTCCGTGCCACGCCCTCACAGCCACCACGTGACCTAAGATGGCTAACCACTCCCAGCAGTTACCATGACAACACCATCAACTCTCTTTCCCCCCACACAGACCTTGCATCTTACGTGGATTACGCCAGCTACGGGCCTGAAAAACTAATAGGAACACAAAGACCCCGTCTGTTGCCAACTCAAACTCTTGATCACGCCTGGGACGGTAATTACCTGGGCCACAATCAACTCTACATGCAAGATTACGGCTCCGCCCCCAGCCGCCCCCATCTTGTAGATTCGGAACGAAGGTTGAGCTGTCAGGCCATTGGTGCTTACTCTGGACTTGAACATTTCGACGAGTGGTGCCAGACTACCTGTTCTAGTACAGTGTGTCCTCTCCTCATCTGCAGTTGTCACTAGTACCACAGTCCCATCCATTCATCGTGTCACTCTGTCATTCTGTTATTTTGTCAATCTGATGTACAGTGTCTTTCTGCCACTCTGACATAGTGTCACTCTGAGTATCACTTATCACTGTGTCCTTCTGTTGCCATATCACTCTGTCATTTGCCATTTATCTCATCCTGTCACCCTCGCCTCTCCCTCCTTACTTTGTGATCATTTACATGTTAACAACTCAACTCCAGCTGAGAGAACATTGGCACAGACCTTCTGTAACAAACACTCACAAAATCACGGTGACATTTTCAACGTCCATACAACAGGTAGACACCTTGTCACAAACTTTGATAACTACCTCTGTTTTAACACTTTGAGCGAGACAGTCATGTTGTATCAGACCTGGACAGATTGATTGTCAGACAGGCCTTAACCACCACGTATCATACACATAGAGTGCATCTATGTCTGTATCTAACTCTCACATTGCAACTGCAGAATGTTATAGGCCAAACTCATTTCATTGCCGCGGGCTGCAGTACGTCTGGGTCTGACCACGCGGCCAGCTAGCGTGTCAGCTCAGTCACTTCACTGACCCTACAGGTAGCTCTACGTGGTTTGCCTAATGAGGTCGGTGTGTGAAGGCATACGGACGGCA
>JBCAUA010707284.1:0-15315 GCA_038406235.1 Peronia verruculata | reverse complement strand
GTGTAACAGTCTTCGCAAGCATTTCATTTCAAAGGCGTTGATGCGTTTCTCAGTGTCGGCCATCAATGTCCAAGCTTTGCAGCCATAAAGAAAGGTAGAAAGTATTAGTGATGTGTAGAGTTTGAATTCTGTTGCAAGCCTAATATTGCTTCGCCATATATTCGAAAGGCTGGCAAACGTTGCTGTCGCTTTTTTATATATATATAAATATAAAAAGGGGATTTCGCACTAGAAGAGATGGAGGCCGATGTACAGAAAGAGGGAGAGTCTCACAACAAGATAATATAGAAAAGTATGTACAGAGATAAAGATTGGGAAGGGGAAACGGACTCAAAGAAAAAAAACAACAAAAAAGTTGTACAGATAGATAGAACGAGAGAGAAAGAGATCACAACAGAAAATAATACATGCTTTCATCGAGCGAGCGCACACACACAAACACACACACACACACGCACACACACACACAAACACACACACACGCACACACAGAGGATTAGGAAGAGACAGATGCAGACAGAGGGAGAAGAGAGAGAGAGAGGGGGAGCGGAAGACAGTGCTATCAACCACATGGGGATAATCTAGACATGTTATCTATGACACGTGTACACTCACGTTCTGCTGGGTCTCAGCATTCCAGTGATGTGTTTGCAATCTGGGAACACAGGGAGTAGATAAGCCACTGCACCTCACACAGTGTGTCCTGAGTTCACAATATGACTACCTTGCAGTTCAGTTACGGAATGGATTTGTTCTAAATCTTTCACTGCTCACCTGGTGGTAGGACATGTCAAGCTCTGAAATGGCACCGAGTTTCACTTTTGAACTCTTCTAGCTCCAGATTTTTTGTAACATTCTTTATTTTCGGCTTCCAGTTGTATGCACAAGATGTTTTTCCTGATCTGAGTATTTCTAGAGAGATGATAATGTAATAATAGGGGAATTTGTTGATGTCAACGGGACTGCTACCGCTGGACTTACTATCTTTCGGCCCACCCGAAGGTAGCTGGGTGTACTTTTACCCAGAGAGTCCTAGCGCGAATCTCTGCCTTGTCAACTATGGGCTGACCCGGAGTTATTGTCTACCGCATAGGCTTACAAATGGCCATGTCAAAGACATCAATTAACGACTTGCCTCATCTCAGAGACCAATAGTTCATATTCGACTTAGCAAAAACCTGGAAATCCCGGGCGGAGTGTTTGTACCCCGTCGCTAGACATAGAACACTCACTAATGTTTGTTACCGCTCCACCACGAGATCTGAGAACAACTGTCACCGATCCCGTGCATTTTTATGTCTTTTTCTATGTCAGTGTGAACAGTTTTAAGTGTTTGTACCCCCTAGCCTACTAAAATTAAAGGGGGCTTTCAAGCCGTTTGCTTGGTCGGAACAAATTATTAAAACTGGTTTATCATCCAATTAAATCTATCATCCAAAATGTCTCTGTTGGTTAAACACTGTGGGTTATCAGCTGATAGGGGTACATGATGTCTTTATTTACTCAATGAAACACACTATACTGTGAGCGATGGGACCAGCCCTGTCATTTCCTTTTACCGGACACAGAGGATTATGAAACAAACAGTGTGAAGAAGAAAACAAAACCATGTTTGCGCTCTTCGCTTGAAAATTACATAATGAAAAAATATGACATAAAAACTTTTTTCTTTTTATTGTAACAATGTTATAATTTTTCTGTGATAAATCTTTGGAATTATAGGAAGTAAAGTGATTGTTTTGTTCTTCTTCACATTACTTGTTCAACGCCTTTTGTGTCTGCTAAATGAAGTAATAACCGTGGTCAAAACGATCCCTCATTAATACAAGTCATTGCTGTACATCTCAGTTTTGTAATAAGAATGATGAAGAGTGCAAGAAGAAAGATGAAGAGTTTTCTCTGCGTTTTAATTGAAACAAGATCATCCTGATATTCTGTGTCATTATGTACAGTCCTACTATAGCTGTGAAGAGACCAAGTATCCTCGCCCCAGTAAGTTGTATAAAAGCTGAATGTGAGATATGAGGTAACTAAACATCCTACTAGAATGACAAATATTCAGGTTTATTTCAGAATTTATCACGACAAAATCTTTTTATGAGACCATATATGCTAGTTAGTTTTTCCAGTTTCAAATTCTACGTTGTTTGGCTGCTTTCATCTTTTTTTTTTTGGGGGGGGGGGCTTTATTGACCTTGGCACGAAAGGTGTAAAATAAAAGTTAGGTACGTTTTCTTCTCAAACCTGCAATGTTTGAGTTAAATTCAGGCAGGGGAAAAACATTGTTGTGCTCATCCAGACAGGGCACAGTGACCTTTTTCAATTTTGAAACAGAGCGGGGATAAAATAACATCTACTGGGTCCTTGACAATGTTATTGAATAGTAAAAGCGCAAAGATTTCATTGTTCCAGCTACTTCACGATGTAAAGAGTTAAAAGAGTTATAAATGTCAGTTTGACATCTGCAAACAGTTCACGACATTGGCTGCAATAAACATTTGCAAAGCACTCTATACTCATTCCAGAGAAAACTTATCACTTGAGAGTTTGCTGGCCATGATATGAAAGGCACTCATAATTTGAATTTAAAAAATAATGGAAACAATGAAATAGACAAAAAGGTTGAGTATGGTCAACATAATCCGCATTATTCATGGCTTATCAGCTTTGGTGAACGAAATTACGCATTTTGCATTTGTGGTCTGTAAGAAAATTGGCCTAAAATAATAAATGGTCTAGACTATATCTGGATGACATAAAATAAAAATATAGATCTGAGAGGAGAGGGCGATTTTTTTTTCGGGGGGGGGGGGTGCAAGGGGACACAGGCCAGTGTGAGAGAAAAATAAGGCAAACTACAATAATTTATAAAAGTTCACTTAACCCCTCCTGTCTTGTCCCGGGGATAAAATGAGCGTGTTTACCTAGGTCAAAATCTCGTCCTAGTTCCATTTACTTGTTTTTTTCCGCTGCAGGAGCGACGCAGATTTCGTTTTCTGCTGCCCTGCTCCCCCCCCCCCCCCACTTTTTTTTCCATGCGTGTCAGTAAACACAAGATATCGAGATCTAGGTCAAAATCTTGCTTTTCGTTATTTCAGTGTTTAAATCTAGATCTAGATTAGATCGAACAATTACACAAACACCACTAATAAATTGTATCAGTGATTCCTCCTCACACCGTGCATTTTTTTTTTTTTTCAGCCGAATGTACGCTAGTTCACAGATTATTGCTTAACCAGATATGATACTTCAGAACACTACAATGCCCTTGGCCAATATCCCTTACTTTATAATGAATATATCATTTTTATATACATACACATTGTTATAGACCCATGGTGGACCCAAAAGCCTTTTAAAGTTTGAATTGATTTGCTGAAAATGTTATGTAGCCTAGATCAAAATATGCCACATTCAGTTTGACAAAAGTCAGGAGATCTAGATCTAGCATTTTAAAAATTCCAGTGTTGGTTTGGGGTTGAATTTTGACCAGGCAGATTTATTTGGGAGTGGAGAAAGCGTACTTTGACAGCGAGGCAAAAGTAGGTCACGCAAAGCACTCGTAACTGATGAAGTTAATGGAAGTTCGGTAGGCCAGAATAATATTTAATTGTAGGATATAGATCTAGATCTAGACCAGTCAACTGTTGCATCATCCCTCTAATACAACACACCCTCTCAAGTTGCACACCCGTCTGATGGCGGCTCGGGATGTCATAGATCTAGATGCTAGAGGATGTTTAGCATGAGAATTGTGGAAATAGGTAGACCTAAGCCTAGATTATAAGGAGAGAGACGGCAGAGGAATAGTTCTAATTCAGCGCCCGCTTTTTTAAAAGCACCGATGGGGATGGGGTCTGTTTTTGCCGTCTCGGCCTTGAGTGGAAAATGAGGTTGTAATGACTTCAAATAAGGTCTGTGACATTTAGCGCACATAATTTGTATATAGATGTAGCATATATCCACCGTTTGTCCCTTTCATTGACCACTGTCAGAAAAGGAGAGGGTGGATTTCAGTGAATGGACGGCGATGATAATATTAATAACATGAAATCTATATCGGGCTTTATTTATGGGAATGCATAGGCCTATAGGTCTAGTACCAGGTGTAAAACTATCGGTATCATGTATACATGTATGTCAATCGATCGTGGTCACGTTCTCAAGGCATGGCACATGTGTGCACAGTTCGCTCGCTGACTGTTATGGCTGTGCGATGGCCCAGTCAGCGTGACAGTGTCTGGTCTGGGTAGCTGTCTCTCGTCCCCCATTCCCCCCCCCCCCTTTCAATCATCCCTCTCCAACCCCCGGGCAAGTCTGTCCCTTCTTACCCCGGCCTTCAGTTACCTGAGGTCGCAGTCCGCTTGATCAAGGCCTCCTTGCTGTTATTGTAACAGAACTCCGTAGTATGATGACCCATGTTCCTCTATCACTGCTTCTGTAGCTGCTTCTGCTCGCATATCTATACATGTATCTCTTGCCCCGTTCGCCTACTTATCTGCTTACCTACCTACCTACCTACCTACCTACCTACCTACCTACCTACCTACCTATCTACCCACCCACCTACCTACCTACCACCCTACAATCCTATCTATCTACCTACCCACCTACCTACCCACCTGCCTACCTACCTGCCTGCCTACCTACCTACCTACCTACCTACCTACCTACCTACCTTACCGCCCACCTACCTACCTACCTACCATCCTACAATCCTATCTATCTACCTACCCACCTACCCACCTACCTACCTACCTACCTACCTACCTACCTACCTACCTACCTACCTACCTACCTACCTACCTACCTACCTACCCACCCACCTACCTACCTACCTACCTACCTACCTACCTACCTACCTACCTACCTACCTACCTACCTACCTACTTACCCATCCACCTACCAACCTCCTCTCCAACGACCTACTTATAATATACCTGCCAACTTTCTATTTACTTTCAAACCTATCTACTTGATCAATCTATTTACCTGCATGTCCACTGTCTACCAGCTACCTCCTAAATTTTACCTACCCATTTCTACAAACCAGCCAATCTTCCCGCGCTCTTACTGACACCTCTCCTCTCCATCATAATAACGTATTCAATCTCCAACTTACTTTGCTCACTTATCTACATCAGTCCTGCCTACACCCCCATCCCCTACCCCTTTCCAGCACCTGCTTATTCATATACCTGCTCCTACTTTAAAAAGAAAAAAAAATATTTGTCTTCATGTCTTGTGCTGGTTTGTGTTGGAGTTTAATGACACATCAGCACGATCACGGCTATATTGTGGGAGACAAGGTTAATATACATGTGCACACGTCAAGAAGAAGAGAGGAAAGAGAGCGGGACAGACACTTTTTTGTCTTCTCTGTCTACTTGTTATGTCCCCACACCCACCAACCTACATGTCTTTGTTATTGTTGTTGTTATGTATGTAGTCCTTCAGTTCGAAATGGCCCTGGTCACATTGATGAGATCAAATTAATTTTTGGGTAGGTATTTGGAATTGGGAAATATTGCCCAGGCAGTGACCACTCCACCCACTTTTCATCTGATGCTTAAGTGCCAGCATTTTTTTAACGTGCATTACATACACACAGGCCTTTCAAAATTTATTCATCCTTATCCAAGAAGGTTAGATGTCAGACTTCCATACTGAAGAGGTCAGAGAACGGTTAAATCATTAAAAAAAAATTAATATGTTCAGCTTTCTGATCTTTCCCATCCTAGAGTAGGATTAAAACCAGTAACCTAAATTTTCACCAAAGAGCAGATGCGTAACTCCTTGGACACAGTGTCACCGACCTACATGTACCTGTCTGTCTGCTCAGTTGTACTTATAAACCTATTCAGTCAGTGATTTTCCTTCATTAAATCCTACATCTGGGTCATTGAAAGTCACAATGACATGAAATGACAAGTTTGGACAAGATAAGATTATAAGCACAACAGGCAAGAATGAAAAATGAAGAGCCAAACAACTTTTGAATGTTTGACGTTATTATCCTGAGCCTGGCACTGATCTTTTCCTCTGTTTGCCATTCCATTCTTTTAAATCTGTCAGGTCAGGTTTTGGAACGGCCTCTCAATCTCACACAGTTAGAGATTATCTGGGCTATGTAAACTTTTAAACCTTTTCTTTGATTTATCTTTATATCTGCCTCTTGTAGCACTGTTTGAAAACTCTGGGAAGGCCTTATTGGTATTCCATAACAAATGTAGTATGTATTAAGCTTAGAAAGATAAACAAGAACTCCCAATAGACTCATGTCAGGAGATTATTCATGAGTGTACCTATGTGTCCAATGTCAGTTTTTTCATCTGCAATTAATTATTAGTTAATTTCTTCAATATATAAGATAAACTTACACATACAGAACAATCTACTTAAAGTCAACTCACTTAAAGTATACTCTTGTTCAGGACCAGTTCCTCATGGCAGTCCTGTTATTTTTTCCATTGTAACGTTGTTAATGTGAACTTTGTCTTCTACAATGTTTTTGGTCCTAACAAGTTGGCTCTAAGAACTAGACTTCATTATAACTATTAGTCTTGAAATGAAAGATCAATTCTGTATTCTTTTTTTTGTTCTCATTTTTTCTCCTTACCCTAAGTTCATGAAAAAGATGTATACAGAAACTGCATATTGATATAGCTATGCTGTGTAGGGAAATGGAAAAATTTGAATCTTGAATATCTGAGAACTCTTATTAACTATCCAGAAGACTTTTCAAGTTGAAAGCAACTCAGTACTGGAGTTCATGATATGTAATAGAAATACTTAAGTACATGAAATTGAAAGAATTGTGTAACAGAGCTATAGCTATCATCTAGCTGCCAGGATACATTTTATAATTAATTTTTTGTTTGCCAATATTTTTTCCAGCCTGAGAGCGGTCGTTTTGTTACATTCGACCATGTTACCTTCTGGGTCGGGAATGCTAAACAGGTAAGGAAGTGAATTCATGTTTGTAGTTTTCTGATTGCTTTGTAGCATTGAGTAAGATAAATTGGCACTGATAAATCTATTATACTAGTTTCAGAACATGGTTTATGCATTTGAGTTAAGTCTTATCAGTATGCAGTTCTCACACATTCTAAGATAACACTGGTCCGCATTTTGTTTTCACTGGATGGAAAGAAGACAATTTCATATACCTTTTGGTCATTCTTTTATTGTTCATTTGCATCTAACTGTTTTTTTGTCCACATCTCTGACAATCATTCTCTCCTTTTTGTTTTGTTCTGTTGATATGAATGATGGACAGTTTATCAGGGGAAACATTAATACAAATGATTATAGTTTTTAAGTTACCTATACTGTCCTGTCTACATCACTTTGCAAGCTCTTGAGTTTGAGACTAAAACCCCCTCCCCCACCCCCTTCCCTCCCAAACTGCTCCAATAATGCCATGAATTCAGGCGATAAAAATTCAATTTAATTTTCATGTTACCTTAAGCTAATAGAGCTGCAGTACAAGAACAATACAGTTCAAACAATCATATAGGCAAAACATGTTTATGTTCTAGGTTGTATTCATTGTTATCTAATGTTCCTTTAGCCCAGCACCTGGAATACAGGGTACTATAGTTGTGGTCAGTAAGCTTAACTATACATTATAGTTGTGACAGATATGCATGTAATAGTGTGGGGTACATTAAAATGTTACATTTTATTTCACCTCAGGCTGCCTCTCACTACTGCGTCCGCCTCGGATTTGAACCTTTCATGTACAAAGGTTTGGAGACCGGTAGCAGGAAGGTGGCAGCCCATGCAGTCAAGCAGAACAAGGTAAAGACACACACGTCCATGAATTAATGGATGTGATACACATATTATTAGTTTGCTCATCATTAGATGTCATGTCACTGAATTGAAAACTGAGTAGAATAACTTTTATTATCGGAAGTGATGACTCAGTCATTACTTGAGTTGACTTATGGTTAGCCTCAAAAACTCCATCAACATGGCTGCAATTTATCAGTTTTATGAAGGGAATTAATTCCGGCAAAACCAGCAAATTAATTTCAGGTAACAAGAGTTAATGATAGCTAAGACCTTCATGGATGTTAAATTTCCTACTTTAGTAGGATTTCCTACATTTCGGCTATCAGTAATTTCCCTGTTGGCTCCAGATCCAGTATTAACTACCATTAACGTACCTCAGTTTTACGTGTTGCCATAGAATATACCTGGAACTTTTCTAATATCCCTGGACCTTGGTGATGATTTTTTTTTCTTACAACTTAAGACTACATTGTTTAAACATATTTAATTATTGTTCGATAGCATACATTTGGCTATTCAAGATATTTAGGTAAAATTATAGTGATGATGATTCTGATGGGTTGATCTCTATTGATCACATCATCTTAGTAGTGCAGTTTTCCAGGAGATGATGATAGACTTATTTTAGGGAATGTCATATGTCCTACACAGTTGCTTTGTCATTTAAAAGATGTCAAACAGTTTGCCTTGTAACAAGCTTTTCCTACAGATAAAGAAATCATTTTGCAGATGTTCATATATGCTTGATATAATGTTTTTGATGTTTTCCTTGGTTTAGGGCATTTCCGGTACTTGTTTCCAGTTGCTGTTGTTGATTTGTAGCTATATGCTCTTGCCAGTGAGAAGCTCATTTCTGTAGGATGAGTGTTTAAAAATTATATGTATTATCATCAGGAACATTTTACTACATAAAATTTATATCAGTGAATGAGATAATAGCACTGGTTTTTTAGGCAATTTGCAAAGGGTGGTAGTGATGTGAGATGCAAACTTTTTTTTTTTTTTTTTTACACTTGATTTAATCTGTTCTCTGTTGACAGATAATCTACGTCTTCCAGTCCATGCTGG
The DNA here is from genome assembly GCA_038406235.1 of Peronia verruculata. Lineage (NCBI taxonomy): Eukaryota > Metazoa > Mollusca > Gastropoda > Systellommatophora > Onchidiidae > Peronia > Peronia verruculata. The sequence continues at coordinate 6,447 of JBCAUA010707284.1, read as the reverse complement.
AACCAGATACTCCACCAGGTTAGTGAAATGGTTGTGTCCCGTGTAACATGGACACATATATATGGTGTACACGTATTAGTAGAGTTTGCTTTAAATTTGAACAACTAGAGGAAACTAGAGGAAGAAAAAAATAATAAAGATAATTTTATCTTGCTGGGAAAAGAGTGGAGTGGTTGAGGAAAGGTTGGAAGAGGAGATAGTCATGGATAAATTTGGCATACCAAGCAGGTATCTTCAACTGAATTTTCTTCTTTTCATGTCTGATTAGTTGACCAACATAAGTTTAAAAAAGTCTTTCACTTCAATGTGTATTTTGAAAGTTTCGTTATGACTATTTGAAATATGGAGGTCTAAATCATTTGAATCTGTTTATCAGATGAAAATGGACAGGGTATGTCTATTGATCCTAATATGCCCTAAACGACCCAAGGGAGATCCCCAGCAAAGTTCATAAAATGTTTGGAAATTTAACAACATGAAGAAAGAATCTCAGATGTTCTGGGCTTTACACATAATGAAAATATTGAGGTGCAAGAGATGCTTCTTGATTCATTGGAAACTCTACAAAATGGTGATTTAGAAAGCGGGAAACTTATTGATTGGTGTAAAAGTAGGTGGACAGGTGTTATTAGAACATTTCTTTCCTTTAGTGTCAACACAAAAAGATTTAATGTGGACAAATTGAATAAGACAATGTTAGTCGCTGTCATGAATTGATATTGTTCAGTAATCAGCCCTACCAGCTGTTGGTTGCCATCGATTTATGCGACTGTATACTTGTCGTTGTCTATTGGAATTAAATGAAATAAATGTTTTGATGGCAACTGTCAGGCTACTTTTGCACCAGACTATACTTGCAAAATGACAGTAAAATGAACTGACCTACTTCACAATTTTGAAAGATATGTTCTGTTGAGGCATTGTTGTATGTTTCAAGAACATGTAGTAGATCTTCAGATTGCTGAGTATGTAAATAGATGAGATAGTTGTATGGTCAATGGTTGGGCCAGACAGACAAACTGTCAGAAGTACATGCACTAGAATGACAAATAGGTAGGCAGATAGGTAGATAGATGCATAGGTGACACTCCACTGCATTTGAAATGCTCTGAAATTGTTGTCTTGAAATTTGATACAAAGAATTGTGAAATGGTGATCAATTAATATTCGCAAAAGCTGATGTGATTTTAGTATTGCTGTAAAAGAATGTGAATAATGGATATAAGGTTTTGATACGTCTCACTTTATGTTGGTATTTGAGGATTGCAACTTTTTTTCTTGTGATACCTATGCAGAGATGGGGCGTCACCTGACAAGACATGGAGATGGTGTGAAAGATATAGCCTTTGAAGTAGAAGATCTGGAAGCCATTCTGAAGGTAAATGTTATTTCCCTTTTTGCAAGCTCCATGAAATGTTAAGGGTTTAAGAACAATGGAATAAAAATCTGAACTGGCACAGAAAAAAAAAATTGGAGGCTTTTATCTCTTGGTGCAGAGAAATTTGACTAGTTGATTATACTAATAGTGTGATATCTGTGGTTGGATTTATATTTTCTCTCCTGTGATGCCTGGCAAAAATTCTCAGTCCCATATCTGAGTATAAGCTGAAGAAGACAGTGCTGCTTTCAGGATCTGAGCTAGTCAGTTTGGAGGTAGCTGTAAGGCATCACATAGATTAATTCATAATTTTGATCACCTATATATTATTGTATAAGTGAAGTGAAGATTAGTTTTATTTCATCTTTTTTAAAACTAATGAATCTTGAAATGCTTAATTATTGTGGAAATGAAATACACCTTGGAATTCAAAACCTGGTTTTGTTTAGGTAAATTTATTTCATCTTTCTTACTCTCCTTTTGTCACAGAGAGCAAAAGCCCGTGGAGCGATTGTTGTACGGGAGATTTGGGAGGAGTCAGATGGACATGGCACCGTACGAATGGCCACTGTGCAAACTTATGGTGACACAACCCATACATTGATTGACAAGTCCAAATACAAGGGGCCTTTCTTACCTGGCTATGTGGCACACCCTTACAAAGATCCCTTGTGTAAACTGCTGTAAGTATGAATCAAAATGGAGGAAAGCCAAACTAGATACTGAATGGTTTTAGAGCAGACATAACAATTCCAGATTCGCCTCTCAGAAAAAGTCCTGTAGAAAGTACAAGTTCTTCGCATATTTTTTGTACACTAATATGGCTGAAGGTTTGCATCACAAACTGGAGCTATATTTCATTATTGAGCACAAGTAACATTAGCTTCCAAGAATTCTCATTCATCGCACTGAGGAACTTCATAAGAAGGTTCAAGAAGTTGGTGTTTTGATTGTCAGTGATTTCATCATATCTAGCTAATTACTTCTTGTCCTTTTACTATGATCGATTTGCGACTCAGTTCCATAAAAGGATCATAGCAGCATGGCATGTAAACTGGAAATGCCAAGTTCCTTGTTGTCATCAATGACATGTATGTTAGCCTGAAATGATGATCAGCAGACACTCTACAGGAGGTGAAAATAATGTTATCATAATTTTTACACTATGTTACAGAAGTTTGCAGATCTCTTTAAAGTAGGCGTTACAGTGAAAACTACAAAAATATTACTTCTTTTGAATTCATGGCACTAATTGTACATAAAAGAAAAAAAAAAACAACTAGAAATTACAGTATTTTGAAAAGAATTATGACCTCTAGACTGCATGCAAACACATGTGTTTTTCCATTCACTTGAAATGTACCAAAAGAAAAGAAGGGTTTTTGAGTAGTCAAGATTGAAAAATCTAATTGCCAAATAAAATTATCACCAGGCTTATGAGTAAAACTTTTAGACTTGTATTTCCTATTATGAATCAGTCCAAAGCTGAAGCTACTCTTGGACATTTATCTTATTTGGTCGCACGTAATTTCCAGCTTATTGTTTCATCTGCCCAAGTAATTTCTTTGGGGTATTTTGTAGTGGTATTATTAAAAATAAAAAAAAAAGCATGAATGGTAACTGTTTGCAACACAGAGAAAATGCTCAGCACCTGGTATGAAAAGAATATTTCCTGAATATTTCCTCTGCAAGGGACATCTGTATAACAACATAATGCAAATCAAACTACCAGTTACAGTAAATTTACACCTTCCAACCTCCTGTGAGTAGTTATCTTGGCAGATTAGCAATATGAAGAATAGGTTCTATTCATTTGCTAGCCACCAGGGAAAAGGTTGAAGAATGAAGAGATTATTGACTTATACTTCTTATCATGGCTGATCTGTAATGATATTCTATTTCCCTCCTCAGACCAACTGCAGGCCTGAAGTTCATTGACCACATTGTGGGCAACCAGCCAGATCTGACCATGACTAATGTGGTTGACTGGTAAGTAGATAACAGTCTGTGCGTTGTAATAAAGACAGTGAAGTTTAACTTCAGTCAAAGAAAAACAGTTGCTTTAGGAAATTGAATTTTTGAAGATTGCTATGTGTCTGATGTTATTCTAGAGTGTTAGGATTGAGCACAATTATTGCATCTGACACAGTTGAATATGTTTGTAGCCAAGAAACGTAGAGAAGTAGTAAATCTCTCATGTGGACTTATCACTTTTTTCATCACTGTATGAATTATCTCTTAACAAAGTCTTACATTATACAGTGCTCAACAAATAATGATATGCCATTTAAACCACTCCTAGATAATTCTGAAAATCTTCAGGGTACAATCAGATTTCCTCCAAAAGATTAATACATCTAGGCTTTTCTTGTCAGCTTTTTTTTTTTTTTGCTCACCTATTCTTTGCTACACAATATGCAAGAGTAGACTCAATATTTCGCAACGCCATTTGTCTCCATGGGGAAAATTGAATCCCACAGCATGACAAACTGAATGTGTGGAGAGTTCAAATGCTTAGTTGAATTGGCTCCAGAACCAGTGTTGGTACATTTGAAAGAAACACAGTCAAATTAACTGAATGTGTGTGGCTGGCTTTAGGCTTCTTCTTTCTTTATAATAGACTATATGCCAGTGTTATGAAATTGGTATGCAGCCAACAGCAGTTTGTTTCACCAGACAATTTTCTTAAAACATTGAATTTATAGGTTTTAAAAGTTTGACCAGTATGTTTGTGAATATTTGTGTTTTGATATCTTTGTGATTTCATTCACCAATTTACATTGTTAGACCATTTAGATGTCCGTCTCAGTTTTAGTCAAAAAGTGAGATTTACAGGACAAAATGGCAATATCAACCAGTAACTATAACTTGGTACCCTTGTCCCTTCCTCAGGTACGAGAAAAACCTGATGTTCCATCGTTTCTGGTCTGTGGATGACAAACAACTGAGCACAGAGTTCTCTGCCTTGCGTTCCATCGTGGTCACCAACTATGAGGAGACCATCAAAATGCCCATCAACGAACCTGCTCCAGGAAAGAGGAAAAGTCAGATCCAGGTATCACAACAAGAGTTACCTTTCTTTTAGCCATTCTAAAAGTATGCACCCAGCTGTCAAAGAGGGTGTTCGTCAGTCAGGGAAAATTAAATGAGTGCATTTAATTTTGGCATAAAAATTATTTTGATTTATATAAAAATGTTATTTTGCTACAACTGCACACTCTGTCCCATGATACACACATTCAAAGATAACTCTGGCAACTCCATAGTCAATAAAATTTGATTCCCATAATGAAGCCTAATCTGATGTCTGACTCATGCTTTGATATAGTCTACTTCTTAGCATACATATCATATAATCAGTGAATGCTAGGTGCAGTGTATGTGTAATCATATTGATCTGCTGTTAAATCCCAACAGAAACAAACATCCGACTCATTTCAGTTAGTTCTGTAACAAGGAATTTTAACAAGTTTCCATGGAATATTTGTAAAGATGCTATGTTATGCAAAATAGGGCATGCCTACTGTTTGTCACGTATGTGGCTTATATACAGTTTATGGATGTGCGACTTTGAGGAGGGGGGGGGGGTAACATGGCAAACTGCTTGTCCACTTATATTCATCTTCTGATAAATTCCCTTCCCTCTGATTGTCTTATTTATGTAATTATAGACACTCTTCGATACGCCTTTGATAACAGAAATTTATTTTACCGTGCTCGGGGCAACAAAACATACGAATACTAATACGAGTACTTTATTTATCCATAAGGTACATAGCCATAATTGTGCTGATGTGCTGTTAAATCCCAATACAAACAAACAATATACAATTTTTATGCCTTTGTTGATTGAACCAGGAATTGAATTCATAGTTTATTTATATTTTCAACAAGACAATTGACCAGATTCTACTAAAATGTGGAGTCATTTATTTTATTGATTAATTTGATCTATCGAGCACTTTCAGGCACTATTTGTCTGCCACTTTCTGAACATTACACATAATTTAAGCTACCATTATTTCACTTTTATGGTTGTGTCACCAGAAATGGGCCGCATTAAAAAAATTAAGTTCAGAAGTCCAAGTAAAATTCATATGCAATATCAACCTTGCATAACATTGTTTGTTATGAGATTTTTGTAGAAAAGCTTGTCTGTTGTTTTGTTTCATATTATTATGCAATAATACTTGGATTATTTTGGTGGATTAACTTGTCTGTTTCATTCTTGTTTTTTTTTTTTTTTTCAAGAATACTTGGAATAATTTGTTACATGACTTGTCTACTGTTTCATTTTAATGTTACGTTGCAGGAGTACGTGGATTATTTTGGTCAATGAATTTCTCTAATGTATCGGTCTAATGTTATGTTACAGGAATACGTGGATTACTACGGGGGTGCGGGTGTACAGCACATAGCTATGAGAACTGACAACATCATTGAATCTGTGAGTACAACATAGACACCTACTCAGTATTTTTACCTACAGCATGTTCTCTGCTTACCTCTAGTGGTCTAAAACCATACTTTACACAGCCAGATTTTCTTATTTATTCCCCACCAAATTTTAGTTCACCCATTTCCTTTTCCACTGACAGATATATATGGGTAGGCCTACTTGAAAATTCTGCATATGGCCTACTTCATATATTTTGAAGTACACTTGGCCAAAGTATAAGATATAATAAATAAGAATTGATAAATTATGTTTGTCCCCGACAAGAAATTTTGTTTTCAAATTCTTTACTAAGGAATGACATGAAATTGAGTAACTTCCACTTAACCACACACAGGTAAGCACATGTATAGACACACGTTCAAACATTCCTTCACAGGCAACATAACCTGTGAGACGCAGATAGATAAGAAATTTGCGGACATGCTTAAACCATAGATCGTGGAGTTCCTAGATGATCCACTCCCCGAAAATAGCGTCCTCGCTCGCCGGCAGCGCGCCCTACGCGAATGCGCGGACAGTTAGTCACTGCTGTAATAACAATGGCGACCTCTGATACAAAAAAGCGCTCAAAAAGTCAACATTGTGGAGCTATTGGATGCACTAATTCAAG
>JBCAUA010707173.1:0-15316 GCA_038406235.1 Peronia verruculata | reverse complement strand
AACAACAACAACAACAACAACAACAACAACAACAACAACAACAACAACAACAACAACAACAACAACAAATCTACTTTTGTGTATAACTCTTCACCAAACTGTGGAACGCCTCATATTTTAAAGCTGTTCAATTTTGCTTCAGCAGGAAATCGTTTTTTCCCTAATAACGCTTGGTTAGTGGCACTTTCCTGTGTCCCTCATTACGGAACATGAAAATCAATGCCAGACAGAAGAAAATGCCTGTGATCAATATGAGATTCACAGTCTTTAGGATGGACGTTTCAAATCAAAAACTGTTTCTAGGAGACAGTGCTAAAATTGGACGGCGATCAATGGAGCCACGCCGCCTGTACAAAAGCTTTCCTTAGAACCGGCATTGTTACTGATGATGCGAGAAATTGGCCTGAAATTGAGTTTGAGATAACTTCCATCAGGAGGTTGAAAGACTTAAATAGAACGTAAATGAAACGGAGAACTAAGGCCACTATCAAGCACAAGGCAAGACAAGATATGATATGCTAACAATTCAGTTAGTTTGTTCGTTTGGTTGGTTGGTCGGTTGGACAATCTGCAGTTGTTCGGTTCGTTGGGTATTGTGTTTGCTTGATTGGAGGGTTGACCGGTTAGTCGGTCGATTGGTTGGCTGTTCGGTTGACTAGTAGGCTGACTGGTATGGTTGGCTGTTTGGCTATCAGTTGATTGGTTAGCAGATTGGTTTATTGGTTGATGGTTGGTCAGCTTACTGCTTAGCTGGTCGGCGATCGGTAGACTGGATGAAAGTTGGGTGGCTGGTAGTTAATGAATTGGGTGGCTGGTAGTTGATGAAGTGGGTGGTTGGCAGGTCAGTCAACTGGTTGGTTGGTTGAATGGTTGGCACCGTAACGGTATGATTGTTTCCGCAGCCTCTGATGCATAAGTAGGTTTGGTTTAACATAATATTCAGTTGCTTTTAACATTCCACTTGACGTTCTTGGAAACAAGATATCTGATGAAATTCTCTCCCCCCCCCCCCCCTCACATTCCTTTTATCCTGATAGGACTGATACCCTCCTCCCTTCCCCGCACGCATACGCACACACAGACAGACACACACAATTCCCAATTCCCCTCCCCTTGCACATTCCAATCTTTTATCTTTTCGCCAGAGCCTGGGCTTCAATAATCCGCACGTGTCTTTGTTTCCAGCTTAAGACCCGGCCTTGTCTTGTCCAGTGGTCGCGCGCAAGCTCGTTAACCCCCGCCCAATCTTCCTCAAATCCCCCTCAATCCTCCGACCTCCTGGGAGGGTTTTCAAACTCAAATCCTTTTGATCTGTCCCCAAAATGAGAAAGGGACTCTTTCTCCAGCTGAACATTACAATGAAATAGTTAAATTCCTGCTCCATCTAAATCTATAGTGATTAGACTTTGAAGGATTCAAATCATGGTGGGAGTAATGCTATGTAGGCCAAAGGGAATGACTCATGGCTCGGCTCCATACAGCTATCTGTCTATGAAAATATATATATATATATACATATGGATTTCCATGTGTATAATTATACTCATAGACAGAGAGGCCTTTAGACAAACAGACCGCCAAACCGGTAGATGGACGGGCGGACATCTGATATACAAGTATGTGGATAGGTAGATACATAGACAGACAGACAGACAGATACATACATACATACATACATACATACATACATACACACATACATACAAACAAACACACACACACACACATACATACATACATACATACATACACACATACATACATACACAGATCGATAGACAGATGGATGGATAGATTGATGGATGGAAGGATGGATGGATGGAAAGATAGATAGACAAACAATTTTCCAAAGTAAGTACGAGCCTACACTTTCCATCCTGACCTATGTTCAGGTAAATTTGCTGAGCTCTGCCTAGAATAAACTGAAATACCTGTATTTTCAACTTCTCTTGGGCGGTAAAGAGTTAAGCATAAGAACAGAATCCTGCTCTCCGGCGGGCCGTAATGCGCTAAGGGATCAAAGGCCAGTGTTTGCGGACCACAGGAAGTGCGGCCATTGGCCCGCAGATTATGTTAGCACAAGTTATTATTTCTGTCCCTGGCCTAAGTGGTCCGGCATGGCCGGCGAACGACTAATCGGCACTGCCATCTGTCTTAGTGTGAGATCCAGCTATTACCCAGACTGCGGCAACTGTGTCGTTTTGTTAACCCTTTGACGGTTTCAGGCTTAACAAGCAGTTGGTAAATATTGCAGGTACATGTATTCACATATGTCGACCTGAGAGATGGCTTTATGGTCCTGGTTTCCACGTTGAATGAGCAAATATCTATTTCCTCCCCCCCCCCCCCTTCTCTCTTTCCATTATTCTCGGCGACCAGTCTACAGGGTCGTATTGTCATTGTTGGTCGTTTGAGGGGTGGTTGGTGATATTTATAGAGATCGGGGGACTACTTAAATATACCTAAAGATGTAGGGCGAAAATGGTCCAATATGGAGACAAATTCCGAGGCGGGTAACACTGGTGGGCATAGCCACTATCCTGGCACTCTCAACAGTGTCAAGTGACACAACATTAACACTTTGCAATCCATGATAGAGAAATTAATTTGCGGAACCTACATATACCCCTGAACACAGAATGTGATATAGGCCATGTAAGAGCCGTAATATACGAAACCTTTGAAATGTGGGTCTTCAGGAAGATGGCGAATATCATCTGGAAAAGACGAGGTGAAAAATGAAGATGTCCGAAAGGGAGTAGGTGAGGTCAGAAGTCTGCTCAGAATAGTAAAAACCCCCAAACTAACATACTTTGGACACGTTGTAAGACATCAACGCATTCAGAAAAAATCCCAACAGTAAGAATTGAAGGCAAAGAGAGGAAAAAGTCGTCCAAGACAAAAATGGATGGATGACATAAAGGACTGGACAGGAAAGCAGCTGTGGCAGGGCACCCATCTGGCCTAGGACAGATTGACTTGGCGAAGGTTGGCACGTCTACCCCAGGTATGCACAGACGTCCTCAGTTTTGCGCGGCGGGATGACACTGAGAAGAAGGAGAACCGTCCAACTACCACTGTCGGTACTGAAGACATTGAACATTTTGGTCTACTAGTAAAGAACCCACACCCTCCGTGGATTATTTTTTTAACAGAGCAAAGTGTATGGGGCAAGTAGCCAGATGTTAGTATTTTGGATGACTAAAGTGAGCGTTACTCAAAGACGATGTGTCTGGTGTTTTGGATGCATTGAGAGCGGAAGCGGAAGAACGGTAACATAATGCGTCATTCTATCGAACATTTAATTCGCATTGAACGCCCTCGTCAATTTACAATTCAATTATCACCACCTGTTTAGAACAATGTTAAACATAATAGGCTTTTTGTTTTCGGCTTTATGTAAGTAAGAACACAGATCTTCATGCCTCAATTTTGTGTGCCAAATTTCAGATGGTTACATTCGGCAATTTCAGAGCTCAATTACTTTCTATGAGTGTCGATAACATTGGTTCTCTTATGCTGTGTGTGTGTCCAAGTGTGTCAAAACACCTTGATGATGAACGCCTGAGTGTATCTGGAGCGGAGGAGACAAAACTGTTGACTGTGGGGAAGACATCAACTGAAAGTGGTCAGTTTTCGCACAGCCTGAGCGGTCACGTCTTTGGAGGCAGTGGCCAGACAGGGATCGTTAAATCCTATCCATTCTTTCCCACCACTCGTCATCCTTTGTATAGTCTCAATGCCCTAAACAACTATACATAAGGGAAATCTATTGCTCCTCGATCGTTCACGTAATAAGTCAGCCAGTCTTTCCTTTTTTAACTATCTTCCTTTCTCTCTCTCTCTTCATTTTTCATCTTTCCGTCTCTATATTCCGTCTCTGTATCTATCTTTCTGTTTTCTTTCTGTCTTCTTTTACCCTTGATTCACTCACTGTCTGCTCTCTCCTCCATACCTTCTATGCCAAAACCAAATCTTTGTAAATATGTTACCTTTCATGTATTTGACAAGTAATCTTGTTTTTAGGCCAATAAACATTGTAATTAATGTCATTTAAAGAAGTGAGTCATCATCATCTCATCAAATGCTCCCGTAGATTTTTCATCCGTTGGGTCGCCTAAGACAGATGACAACGAATCTCCTTCATTCCTCCCGGCTCTCTGCTTTCCTCAGCGTGTCCCGTGGCTGTCCATTCTCGGATGTTGTCCTCCCATCTCTTCTTCTGCCGGCCTCTCCTTCGTCTTCCCTGTACAGTGCCATATTGGATGGTTTTAAGAATGAGCACATGTATGTATTTTGAGACACTCTGCATATGCCGAGATAATCACTCTCAGCAGGTTGAAAAGCCTGTCAGGACCGTGACTGCCTGCATATCCAAGTGCTATACGGCTAGGTTACCGTATGACCACGCCTCTCAACCTCCTGCCAATGGTTATCTGGGCTGGACCTTGGGGGTGGGGGGGGGGGGGGGGGAAATCCATGTGCTATATTGACGGAGATTTGTTGGACTTTCATCTTCCTGCAAATGTCCCAGGTCTTCATGCTCAGAATGACATTAGAGACAATTAGGCCGAGATGGGCTGAGTCATAGGCTTTAGTCAAAAGGACAAGACTGCCAACAAAGTGTGACAAGAGAGTGGCTAAGCAAACGTTATTAAACTTAATTGTATCTACCCTGGGACACAAAGTATTAGCGGAATGCCGGCCCGCATGTGGCAATTAAAGCCTAATGTTTGCGCTAGGGACGTGGGCTGGGCTACAATTAGAGGATATTGCGGGGAGTAAGCGTGGATACTGGTCTTCGATTGCTTACTTGATATGGTATCAGCTAGTCGTTCTCTTTGTTTCTCTCTTCTGTTCTCTCTCCTCATATTTCTACTCTCTCTCTATATATTCCTTCTCTATTCATATCTCTCTTTCTGTTCTCTTTCTATTAATCTTGATTCTCTCTTCATCTCTCACGGCTCTTTCTATTCATGCCTGTCTCCCCTCTCTCTCACAGACTCTTTCTATTCCTATTGTCGTGTCCTCGTCTCTCCCTCTTCCTCTCTACATTTCCTCTTGCTCTCCCTCTATTTCCCTTTTGACATTATATCAATAGTCCCATGTAGCAGATACCAGAACAAGGTCCACTCACTCTGTGACCCCAAGACTCCACTCTTTCCCCGTACAGTACATCATTCTCTCCTTCCAGACGTTTGTCATTTACCCACAAGAGCCGCCGACCTTCAGGGCAGTAACTGTTGCCGTGTCCTCCAACATCCGTAGACGTTGTTCGTCAGGCCATGTTCTTTATTTCGCCCCCCTCCCCCTTCCCCTTTTTCTCTTAATCTCTCTTTCCGTCTCTTTTCTCTCGTCAAATCTCTTTTTCATTACACACATTGTGATAACTCTTTCTTACGCAAAACGTTTTCTATCGTATTGGCCGCAATATAGCCGGGCTCGTACTGATGCACTGTTAAATCCAACCAACCAACCAACCAACTTTTTTTTTTCTTAATATCTCTCTCACTTCTCTCTTTCTTCTCTCTCTCCCTGTCTGTCCGCCTCTCCTTCTCCATTTTTTCTTATCCTCATTCTGTCTTTTTCTCATTCTGTCTTCCTTGTCTCTTTCTCCTCCTTCGTCCTATCTCTTTACTTTTTCTAATTTCTCTTTCTTTCTTTCCTTTCTCTCTCTCTCTCTCTCCCTCACGTTGCTCATTTTTTTTCCATACATAACGCTGCTTTCCAGACGGTTTTCATCTACAGCCCAAGGCTCACCGACCTTTCCAAAAATTGGTCTCTCAAACGTCTGTAGACTTGTGCTCGCCAACTCAAGCAGTTTGTACTTCATGTGTGTTAGTCTGCACGTACCGACCTCTGATCCTTATACCCTCTCCCTCCCCTCTCCCTTTCAATCTTTCTGGTTTTTGCCTCTTTGTTTTCCTGGCCCGGGGAAAATCTGGCTGAAGGTTGCGTCCCCTTCTGAGCTTTTCATCCGTGTTGAAACACTTTATACACACACAGAATTACCGCCCTTGGCATTGTGTTCTCCTTTGTTGAGTTGTGGTCCTTGATGAAGCATCAGCTGGTTTCTATGACGCCAAAATCTCCTGGCAGTTGCCCGGATGTTCGTTGTCCCCAACAACGGAAAAAACAACAACACTGATTTGTTTGTTTGTTTGTTTGTTTGTTTTTTTTCAGCTTTGTGGCCGCTCTGGGATCAAGATTTTAAAAGAATTATTGTTATTTAAATTTTGTTTGTTTACGTCCAAATGGGAAAAGTAGCCACATTTCTTTCTTTTTTTTTTTTTTAAACAAAACACAATCATCAGATCAAACGATGGGAAAGAGAATCCTCCCCTTTCCGCCTGAATTTGGACTTTTATATATCAGCACAGTCTCAGCGCCCATCTGCATCCTCCAGACTTGATACAAAGCCCGCTTTTTTGGTACAGTACTAGATCTACTATTGTCTAGATAAACGTTTGTGTGAACAATAGAGCCCCACTCCTTCCCTCGCCTTAATGAAGGCATAAAGTGTTCTCACACAGTTCACTGAGTCTGCATGGATAACAACACTAGCTCATCGTCAAGGCCTCTGAACCAAAGGTTTATCCAAATCGATGTTCTTGGCGACAAGTTTGTTCTGACGCTAGGCGATGTCGTGACTGATTTGACAGCCTCCTAAATAACAAGACTCGTTTTTAAACCGCAAAAAATGCAGAGGCGAAACAAATATTACTAAATTGAGTTGTTTGAGAGATCACCTTCTGGATTCATATCTACTGATTAGGCTCTCTTCTAAAACAGCAAGATGCTTGTCACATTTTGATTATTTTCTAAACAAATATACTTCAATCTGTAGGAAATAAGTATGCAAATATTATCCTCAACAAACTCTAACGCATCCCATTGTTTTCTTCAAAATTAATCCGTTTTACTGTATTATCTGAATGCCAATATGTGCGCTCAATCAACACACAAGCCTTCTTACTGTTATTGTCACACGATCATTTTTTTTTTTGGTCATAAATACAGATGGATCGAAAGTGTTTTGTTTATTGGTGTCACAGAGATAGCCAATCACAAGTGCCTGAAAGGCGTATATATAGAAGTAACCGCAACTGGTGTCATAGCGGCGAGTGAGTACTCAGGTTAGTTGTCTTCTCCTGTGTTCGCACATCACATTGACCGATGTTTGGCGAACAGTAAATATCCCAAACCAAACAGATGTGCAATCTTACTGAGTTACTGTAACTATGTAACACCAATGACATAATAGCCCATGTCATGACAGACAGACAGACAGACAGACAGACAGGCAGGCAGGCAGGCAGGCAGGCACGCACGCACGCACGCACGCACGCACACACACACACACACACACACTGTATCCAAACATTATGAGGAATCAGAGAGAGGAGGAGAGGGAGAGGGGAGAGTAGTTTTCGTGGGGTGAGTTGGGTAGGGGGTGGGGGTGGGGGCGGGAGTCTGGAAGAAATCTAAATATTTAGGAAATTCACTCACCAAAAGAAAAGATCTGTTCAGTGTTGCCCATGTCCTCTTTGACAAGAAACCCCACAGTCCGCGGCGACAGCTTCCATTGCCCTCGGTAATTATTCGATTCATGCCTCTTACAACAAAGGACTATCTGCTACATCTACGATTACCGCGCCGTTTCAAATACCACACAGTCAAGTTTACATTACCCTCAAAGGATATCAAGAGGGGTTAAAAGTTCGCACTGACTTTGAGGCGAGCGACTGTTTTCACAGTGTACGCTGGAGACTCTAGCCAATTTCAGTCTGTTTATGGATTGTTATCGGACCTCTTGTCGGAGAATGGCTGCGTCTTGGAAGATGTCTTTGGAAACAATAGTCTCAGGAGTCATTTGCCATTCATTCATCCATCCATCCATCTATCCATCCATCCATTCATTCATTCATTCATTCATTCATTCATTCAGTCAGTCAGTCAGTCAGTCAGTCAGTCAGTCTATCATTTATTCCTTTTCACAACGGACTGAAGAAACCACAACTAAAAGTCGTCATGCCTATGGTTGGCATTTGTCTCCCTTAGTGCAACTGATCTGGATGATATCGCTGAGGATGAGAAGATAGCAAGAGCTGGAATCTCTTCATCACTGGTCCCGTTTTCATTTACAAATTAACGAATTGATAAATTCATCCGGCAATTCTGATAATTGTTTCCCTGGTTTAATTACTCCTTCATTTATCCACCCATTCGTTCATTCATTCACTCTATCATTTCTTCATTCATTTACCCGTTCGTTATTCAGACCCTCAAAGTTTAACTTTCTTGAAATCCACTATCCCTTTCACACTTTACGTATTTTCTTTCTCCTTTTTGTTTGTTTGTTTGTTTGATTCACCCCAAACTGGTATCATTTCCAAGGGTCTGGCGTCTCAGTGCAGCCTTGTTTCTCTCACTGTAGTGTTTGTATTAACATGAGAAGTCTTACGTGTCTTAACCCCAGGTAGGCCAAACCACTGGCGCAGACACTTCATTGTCTTCACTCTCGTTAACGATCGATCACAGGACAAAGGGACGGTTACAATGTGCCCATCCTGTCAGCGAATCGCGCTTGTTGGACTTAAACATTGAAAATTAATACATGTAATCTATTTACACCTTCTGATGTCTATTTCTTTGGCGTCTATCAGCTGTTGTAGGGTTAATAATCAAGCCACCAATCCCTCTAAATACTCCTACTAACTACTGTTGGTTTCTGAAACCGGCCAGTGTTTACTCGACAATCTTCTCCTTCAACAGAAAATCCGTGCCATGGTATGGTTCAAGTGCATGTAACTTTCGTTGACAGAATGTGTTTTCCAGAGAACTATTTCGAGAACATTGCCATTAACTCTTTGTCTTCGTGAAGCCGCAGAAAGTACCGCAGAAGTCATTTTGTCCATAAATTTTGCTTGTACAGATGTTAAGGTTTTCAGTAGTGCAAGGTTATAGAATAATCACAGCTTTTTCGATAAAACAATTAATACACAAGTTTTCATATCGCAGCCAAATGCATGTGGATCTAGATCTACATCTAGATAAACGACTCATGATGAGAAATTTAAAAATTATATTTCTGCTTCATTGGGAATGAGATGATGAATACATAGAGATAGTTTTTAAAGAATCTAAAAAAAAAAAAAAAATTATCATTATTATTATTATTATTGATAACCATTTGGCTGCCACGGACATAACTTGTCAACTTTACTTCTAACTATCGTGTTTCTATCTCCGCACACTGAAAACACAGACATTATCAAACCCTGAGGATGCAGGTCTATGATGGGCTTAAATTTAAAAAAAAAAAAAAAATTGTCGATTTCAAAGCAGAGTAGACAAATGAATGAATATCCAAGCAGTCTCGGTATTGCAATGGTTAAAGGAAGTGATGCAGTGGGTTCTGTTTTATCCCTGAAGAAAGCTGTAGTCGAACAGATAAGAAAATGATTATGAGTAAACGTTATGATTAGATTAAACTGAGATGGCATAGGCCTTTCAAATTTGTCAGTGTATGCTAGAATTCAAATTTATGTCCTCCCCACCTTCCCCACGTTTTATCCCTTTCATCTCCCCCCCCCCTCCCCCACCTTTCCTCTCCTTTCTTCCCAGGGCCCAGATTTTATTCAATGCGCGGAATAAATCAGTCTTACCACGACACAATCCTTCGGTGGTTATCGGTCAAAGTAATTTTGTGACTGCCAGAGAAGAAGCATGGGGAGACTGAAAACTGATTTAAAAAAAAAAAAAGGGGGGGGGGGGGGGGAAGGGGGAAGGGCTGAGAATTATCGAAAAAATAAAACCATGTACAAGAAGACATCGTTACGACATTTCTGGTAAACGAGCAAGAAGATGAAAAAAATAAATAAATAAAAATAAAAAAGAAGAAGAAGAGAAAGAAGAAATATAAGAAGAAGACGCAAGAGAAGATGTAGCAGAACAAGCAATTTTGTTTTAATATCAACAACAGACAACGGCAAGGACAACAATGACAACAACATCAGCAACAAACACAGCAGCTGCAACAACCACAACCACAGCCGCCACAACGACAACCACCAAAGCAGCCACAACAACAACAATAACAACCACAACAACAACCACAGCAGCCACAGCTACAACAACAACAACAGCAGCCACAACAACAATAATAGTGGCAACCGCAGTATCTTTCAGGTTTGCAATTCAACAATGCATTATACCTACATCTGCATTTCGAACGATGGTAGCAAATTCAAACAACAACTCCAAAGAATAATAAATACAAACAACAACAACAACAACAACAACAACAACAACAACAACAACAACAACAACAACAACAACAACAACAACAACAACAAGAATGACAGCAAATAACCCAAACAACAGCAAAGAACATCAAATTGAACATACAGTAGTTATAACTGAACAGGGCAATGTCTAAGAACAAGAATCATAAGATGAACTACAGCAAAGCCGATAAGAGTGATGATTCAAACCATGACCATGTCCCAAAACAACAAATTCGATCTCAAAACTGTAACAACAACAAACAACTCAAATGTCAACACCAACAAAATGACCACCACTGACAGGGACGACAAAACCACTTACCCTGGCGGATGTTTGGAGGCAGCTTTCTCCGGGCGGTCGTTCTGAAAGGGGCTGTCGTTTTGGTATCTGGGCACGGCCGGCTCGTTCCGACCTTGACCTGGCGCGCTTATCGATCTGTGACCCGAGGCCTGAGCTATATGGCCTTGACCTCCGACCTTGGACGCCGTTGTGGGATGATGCTGGAACTGCTGCTGCTGACGCGTTTGGGGCTGACTAGATTCCACTGGACGGATGATGCCCTCTGACTTCTGAAAATCATAAATAATGCCCTCGCCGACTCCTCCGTTCCTTATTTCACCACTTTTTCGACCTCCTCCTCCTCCACCAACACCACCACCACCGCGGCGGTTGAAATTTCTCCCTCTCTCCTGCTGTCGGCCGCCTAGATATCCCTCCACATCCTCCTCCTCCGCGCGTGGTGCCCTTCCACTGCCGTCGTCCGTTGGGGAAGGCCCGTATATATACATGCCGTCCATCCGGCCTTCAGAATGAGGAGGGAGGTTGAAACTGGCCGCGAAGTTGTTAAGCAAGGACTGGCGTTGTTGCTCGTAGAAGCTGCTCCCACCTGCTGCAGTAGTGCCGGCGGCACCGCTGGAGGATGTGGCAATCTCGCTCATCGGTCTAGGCTGCTTTCTTTTGGGAGAGTCCCGCATCTTTACGTTGGAAGAGGCCACGCCGTTCCGCGCGTTGGAAGACAATGGAACCTGGGCGCTAGAGGAGCGAGGTAGATGGTAATCGTCCAAGCTGCGCTGGTGAATGAGGCCGCGTTGTTGCTGTTGTTGTAGTTGCTGCTGTCGGAGAAGATGCTGCGGCGGAAGGGGCTGGGACTGCTGCTGGGGTAGTAGGGCACTGCTAGCGCCACGCTGCTGCCGCGACCGCTGCGGGCTAAGGCTGATCTGTGGCGGGAGAGGTAGCGGTCGGTTGGCCATGGCGTTCTGCACCGGCTGTTGCTGCTGCTGTTGCTGGTGCTGTTGTTGCTTGGCCTGTGAACACAAAGACAAGAAAGTATCACTACAAGATCTGAAAAACTACTTGGTATACACTACAGCAAACAAAGACACAGACAATAGAAATTAAATTTTAAAAAGGAAGGAAAAGGGACGACGTATTTTTACAAAGCAAATACGCAAAGGTCTAATTATGAACAGAACCTCAACCATTCTGAGTCCTCTGTTCACACTGTTTGTTCTGGCTTGACACATATGGGAAAAGACAAGGACTGAAGGCTTATCCAAGGGATCCAGATATAGTACTATTGCTAACCTCCTCATGGTTTATGCCTACAGAACAACCGCAGCAAATGAGACCGGTAAAGAACTACACTTTCATCTGCCATCAAACATAATATTCAGTATAACTGACTTGAACTTATGACACGCACCGAGTACGATAGACACTATTGTTGGAGGATTGACAAACTCACAGAACGACAAGACAATGAAAAAGACAGACCGACAGAACGACAGAAAACTAGACAGGCAGACAGACTAAAAGACAGAGATTGAGACAGATCAACAGACGGGACACCTAGCTCAACAGACCGACAGACTGACTGACTGACCCACGAACCAACAGATACCTATACAAATCACACAAACAGACAGCCTGGCGAGAGTCGGACACACCAGAGTTAGACACACAAACAGACTAATACAAAAGAACAGAAACCAAATCGGATATAAATTATAAGACAAAACGTAACTGAAATTCAAAACTGCATAACATTCCAAAGAAAAGTCTCACGGCCGACTCTGTCATTATTCGTGTTCATGTGCCAGATCTGTTGCAGACATCGGCGATCATGGCCTTCCATTCCTCTCTGTTGTCAGGTCTCCTGATGAGTTCATTGTTGGGGGATTCTTTTCTCGTTAAGTAGCTATTCAGACTGTCTGTGTATTTTATGTCTTCCTCTGCCTTTGGTTCCACAAATTTTTCCACACAATAGTTGTTTTTTCCATTCCATCAGCTCTGTTTATGTGCCCAAAAAATTATAGTTGTCTTTTTCTGATGGTTTTGAGAAGGGATCTTTTGTATCCGGCCATTTTCAATACTTCTTCGTTTGACTTCTTCTCAGTCATTAAGTTCTTTAAAATTCTATAAAAACCGACTGACAATAATGAACACGACTGAAGATTAATCAGATCACGTTTGCCATTATCGTCTTGGTGGGTCCAATCGGCCTCAGAAACATAATCATATCACAATACATGTATGCCGAAACAAGTGTGCTGATCGGAGTTCTCCACAATACATGCTATACTCATGGTGTCAGACAGTATGACAGAAATTTGTCAAACAGACAGACGACAGACTCGCTGACAATGTTGGCTGACTGACGACAGGGTGACCAAATGACTGACTGACTGATGGACTGGCAGTGCCGACTGACAAATTACTGACGATAGCCTGACTGTCAAGTCAGACATATAGACAGATGCGCTGACATACACCCTCACATTACACAAACACCCAGACCGCCCGCAGGCAGGCATATAGGGAGACCAACTCCTGGGCTGATATTCAGAGTCGCAGACAGACAAGGAAACAGTTTAAAATAAATCACAACGGACAGATAAGCTAATTTGGAAGCAAAACTGAAGCTGAACATTACATTGAACAGGATTTCCTGCCCTTGAAAGAGAAACAAAATAACAAGATTCATAATGCGGAGTTTCTCTTTGTATGCTCACCGAAATTTCATAAATTTTCCCAATTTTGCAAACAGTCGAACAGAAACAAAGTAAACTGATCAGATCTCAGTTTTTACTGGTCTTCTATGTCTTTCTGTTCAAAAGCAGAGCTTGTATCATGCATCTGAAGCCATTATGTTCCTGTCAATTTTATAATTTTTTTTTAAAACATAGCAGGAACATGGTTAACTAGGCACCATATTCTATTACATTTGCCTTTTGTGTCTTTCACTTCAATCGCAGAACTGTAATTACTAACTCATTTTAAAACTATTATGGTTTTGTGAATTTTATGAAACTTCCTCAACTTCCAACGATGAGAGAGCGAAATACAAGAGCACTGCTGATTAATCAGGTCCCATGGGTTTTTTAAAAATATTTTTTAAAATTATTTGTCGTTTTTTGACCCGCCTTTCAGTCCTATGAAATTAGGGTTATCTCGGCTTTCAGTGGCTGCCTCTTTTTGGTGAAAATTTTTGTGGGTGGAAATTTGGAATTTGGAAAATTTGTCCAAACAGCGGCACTCCGCCCACTCTTCATCGAAGTTTAGCTGCGAGGGTCCTTTAACGCGTGTAATGTACACACGGGATCTCCCAAATATATTATCCCATATCCGAGAAGGCTAGACGCTGGGCTTCCCTACTCAGAGGAATCCAGGAGACCGTTGAGTTACTGAAAAAAAAAAAAAAAAATCCAGGTATCAATCTTCGTATCCTTCCATCCCCCAGTGGATGGGAGAATCCGCCAGCCGATCGACAGCCTCATCAGACGTTAAGTTGGTTTCGCCACGGAGCAAACACCAAAACCGCATAGCCACGGCGACACTCTCTCCCCCACCCCTCCCCAATTTCTTTCAGTCTCATCGTTTTTTTAGCTCAAAGGCAGAATAATAATTGTAAAATACATTCGAATTCATTTCCAGCTCTGATCTTTCAAGGGTGGCAAACACAAGGGGGACGAGACAGACTGCTCAACTCTTATTTTCTTCTAGTCTTCTCTATCTCACAGTTCAAAAGCAATCTTCTAACACGCACTTAAATGCATTACGTTGCAGTGAATTATATACAATTCCCCAAACTGAGAGAAACACAATGAAAAAAAAAAGCTGATTTAACAGACATTAGTTTCTATCTAGTAGCCGCCTCTATGTTTCGTTTCAAAAGGTTTAAGTAGGACAGGCATCTAAATCTTTAACATTCTCGCTAACTTTATACACAATTTTATATAAACCTTCCCAACTTGCAACTGTGAAAGTGAAAAACGAAAAGAAGCCAAAGAACAAAGTTGACTGATCACATCTCATTTTCAATTAGTCTATTAAGTCTTTCAGCTCAAAGGCAGAACTGCAAAAACAAATACAATAACTAATGTCCTGCTCTATGTCTGGAGTTTATCGGACAAGTCTAAACGCGACACAAAATTCCCTAACGGGTGGATAAAAGAAACCTGATCAGACACGCTGATACTGGACGACAAAGAAAGATTTCCCTTCCAATTACCAAAGACAAAAGCTCCATCTTCCTGCTTTTCAATATAAATTAGCTGATTGTGAAATGCAAACCCGCAATGCAATATAAGTGGCAGACAGACGGAGCCTGATTGCCCCTTTGTTCCAGTCTGAACAAAATTTACTGAATAAACATCGAGTTCCGTTGAAATAAAGAACTGGATGATTTTATTACAATTATTACTGATACAATTACTGTTATTCTTTGGATAACTCATGCCGGTGTGTCCGACTGTGTGCAAGAGTCAACATTTTTATAAAATCTGAAAACGAATGCCTGTCTGCTTGAGTATTTGTGTTTGTCTATCCATCCCTTCCTCCATTCATTCATCCATTCATTCATTCTTTCATCTACCGCCCCATCCGTCAATTCATCATCATCTTTCTATTTATCCATCCATCCATCCATCCATCCATCCATTCATCCCTCCCTCCGTCTATCTATCTATCTATCTATCTATCTATCTATCTATCTATCTATCTATCTATCTATCTATCTATCTATCTA
>JBCAUA010707062.1:2737-15317 GCA_038406235.1 Peronia verruculata | reverse complement strand
GTGGCTGTGATCAGTAGTCGTTCATGTAAATATCAGGTGACTGAGTTCGTTGGTCTCTTCTTTCGAGTTCAGTGATGTTTTTTGTTCTTTATGTTTATTCCTTTCAAGAATCGAAGTTTGACTTTGTCGCGGGCGGTGGCGAGAATTTATACCTAAAGTTTGATCAGCAGCTTTGATGATGTCTATGGATGGAGCTGTTGTGGCTGGCCTCGTGCTCTGATGCGCTGGTGTGTAAGTGCCTTTTTTGGCCTCGTGCTCTGCTGCGAGAATGTGTAAGTCCCTTTTTTAAGGCATGAGGGAGGGGGGAGGGGTGCCCATCGATGTCGACGCGGGGTGCTGTATACGTCCACGTGGAGGCTTCTGGTACAGCACTTACGTTTTCTTCAGGCTAATGGTTAGTCTGAAGGCCTTGGCTGCCTATGAGAATCTGCTAACAACATCTTGGAGACTAGCGTCGTAATTCAGATGTTCAGTACACCAGGCATTCGTGGGTTTGAAATTAGAGTTTTCCTTCTTCTAGACTGGTTGCCAACCAAGGCTAATGTAAGCCAGTCTGCCCACCGCCCAGTTATACCGCCAGTTACTCGGTCGAGCCTGTAGCAAGCTCTGTGAGAATAGGGGGCATGGCGAGAAAGTGCTGCTGGAGACACAATTGAAAAGGTGAGGCCAAATGCCAGTGCAAACAGCAAGCTGTAGGCACAGCAAACAGTCACTTTCCCTGGACAGGAGAGGCTATATTGTTTGCATCAATATGTTTATGCCGGAACGTCCGTCCCAGACCCTGTGACCCCCAATAATAACAATAATATTATTAATAATAATAACAATAACAAGAGATACCCGAATGTTGTAAATAAAAAATAAACCTGAATATTGTTAATGATATTTCAAGGCACAACTAAAGTATGTTAATAAAAATACCTTTATATATCTGTCTTTGCAGTCAACGTTCATTTATTGTTATCCTCTCAAAGGCTGGACTGGGGAAAACTGTGATCAGTGTGAACCAAGTAGCTGCACACCCGATACCATACAGCAGTATAACGTCACCAACCCATCTACCGGAGTCACAGGTTTGTTAAAGGAATTGTCTCTCCCAGTCTAACATTATTTTCAGATGTTAAGCATGGAAGTGGCTATGACCTCAGATTAGTGTACGTTTATAGATCGTCTTCCGTTTCACCAAAACGCTTTGAATTGTTGCATCCTATCACGCCCCCCTCCCGCCGCCATCAGACCAAGGTGGGAAAAAAGTATTCTTTTATCTCTGGCATTTTTTTAATTAGAAGATCCAACAAACGGTGGTTGGTAGAGATCAGGCATGATAACAGACCTGATTTCAGGGTAGGATGAACCATTCCGAGAATCTGGAATTTATGAAGAGTACAAATTAATGTAGCTTTAATATTTTTTTTTTTACCTTGAAACACCTATTTACAAAGGTCTGTGGACTCGTTTTGATTCTTCACGTGGCCACAGACGGAGACTGGGTTTTACAGATTCGCGAAGAAAGTCGGGTCGTTTCATTTCAAATGCATGGAAAGTTATTCATTTTCCTTGTTCTGTATATCAATGTCATTGCAATGTTAAGCTGCACAACAATGATGCACGATACGTGTTATGAACTGTTCATAATGCACTATACAATGAAGCTGAATACATTTATCACTTGACAAAAAACACAACTGAGCAAAGATTACCGTCTTTTGAACATTGGAGGATTCAGAACAAGGTTATTCCCCTTCGTTTTTTATTCCGAATCAATCTTATATTTTACTCGTGAGCTATTATAGTCTATGATTTTTAAAGAGAAAACAACAACACCACGTTGCCCCCTAGCGTTTGGTTCTTAACATATCCAGTAAACTTATTACCGTCACAAATTTGTCTGGAGAGTATGTTTGTACTTTTTTAAGATAGAGAAGTCTTCGTTACTTCCCCGAGCTGTAAGATTAGGTTATAATTGCAACTATAAATATAATTAGTATAATCAATATTGTTTTCAATCCATTTTTGTTAGAACCCCCCCCCCCCCAAAAAAAAAGTTATTCGAGGATTATATTAGCACTGAGGCCGATGCAGAATGCCTGAATTGCCAGTAAAGAGTAGCGTGCACAGAGACAGCGAACAAACCCGAATAATTCGAAATGAAACATCAGCATTGCTTTTAAATTCGAACTCTAAATACCTACTTTCTTCTTTTATTTATGTCATTGTAATGAGGCAGCTTTTTGCATTAGGTAGTCTTTAAAGCTGATCACAACTCGAAACAGAGATTTTGAGAAAAAGGGGAACAAATTTAGACAAGGAGACTTGGCAATATTTTTTGCTCTTTAAATGAAGTTATTTTCTGTTTTAATATTTTAACAATCTTAGTCTGCCTAAATGGGAACCAACTCAAACTCACAAAATAGTTTTCACCCGTTAATTCTTGGGCTGACAATATTCTCTGGCAAAAAAATTGTTCCTTATTCTGGAAGAGATTTATTTTGTGGAAGAATCATGAATATTTTTACAGAGCAGATTAATAGACCCGCTGGTTAAGGATCCATATATGTGTGCGTGTGCACTTGTTTTGGTATAAACCTGTATTACATTATGTGAAAGCGAAACTGGGAAAAAAAACTTAAACTGCATAAATGAGGAAATGTAAATGAAGCTTGAGTGTCAAGAAAGCGTGATATCTCTTTTTCAGATTTGACCACAGCACAAGAGTCAACATCATTCAAAACACCAATCGCTTCGCCAAAACCTAATACAGAATCAACAATAGCAGTAGCAGACGTTCACTCAACAATAGTGGAGACAGAAATAACAACCAAAAAGACAGCCACAACAACTGAACAAATACAGACAACTGATGATTCACAAACAATAACTGATAATATACAAACAACGAATGATGCTTTAACAACAACGGCCGATGCTACACAAACGACAGTTGGCGATTTGGACACAACAGTCAGTGCTACACAAACAAGAATTGATGATACACAAACAATAACTGATGATCTACAAACAACTGATGATACGCAAACAGCAACTGATGATATACAAACAACAACTGATGCTACACAAACAACAACTAATGCTACACAAACAACTGATGCTACACAAACAACAACTGATGCTACACAAACAACAACTGATGCTACACAAACAACAACTGATGCCACACAAACAACAACTGATGCCACACAAACAACAACTGATGCTACACAAACAACAACTGATGCTACACAAACAACAACTGATACTACACAAATAACAACTGATGCTACACAAATAACTGACAATACACATAGATATGTAGCAAATAATGCGACACCGACTGAAATTGATATGATGATACAAATAATAGACAATGATACACAAACAACTGACTATGATGTACAAAGAACAACTGATGATACACAGATAACAATTATTGATATGGTGACACAAACAGTAACCGTCGATATATCAACAACAGCTGATAATACACATACAACAACTGATGATACACAGACAACAATTGATATGATGACACAAACAATAACCGTCGATACATCAGCAACAGCTGATAATACACATACAACAACTGATGATGCACAGACAACAATTCATAAGACAGAAACAACAATTGGCGAGTTACAAGCCCCTACATCATCATCACCACCACCCCATGGCCTTGCTTCATCAACACCGAAAACCGCAACGATAACGAGAGACAATAACGATTTAGTCCTCGACAGTCTATCTACGGTAAGTAAATTATATTATGATTGTATTTTAATTATTGTTGTGGTTGTTGTAGCACTAAGAGTTGTTGTAAAAGAAGTACGTCATGTAGTAGTTGTTGTTTTATTGTTACTGTAAATCATGTAAAAGTGGCACTAGTTGTTTTTCCAGTGAGTTACTGTTGTTGAAACTCTTGTAGTTTTTGTTGTTTACGCCTTAACCTTACAAATGCTTGGTCTTGGCAGTGAAATTTAGGAACTCTAATTGAATCTCTTGGGCTCAAAACTATTGCAAGATTCAGTCAATGATAAAAAAATACCTTAGTATCAAGTTGCTTATCAAACATTCAATAACTGCACCATCGACTTGGTACTTATAGAATTAACGGGATCAAAATGTGCTACTTTCAACATGACTTTCATTTTTATTGTGTGTTGGTCTAGCCGGACACTTCATTTTCTGTCTGTCGATTTTGTCGTTCCTTCTATCTTTCCATTTCTCTTTCTCGGCGTGTGTGTGTCTGTGTGTCCTTCTCCTGTTTTATTGCTGAAGAATATAGGCCACAAATATATTAAATACATGTTTGATGCCAGTTGCCAGCATTAATTTCCATTTTCTGCGCATTGTAGGTAATTCCTATGAATATATACATGTCATTCTAATTCAGGTCCTATTGATTTACAATAGTTTCTTCTAATGATTGTCGCCCTAACGATCTACATGTATAACATGAATTGTTAGTTCAAGGTGTTTTAGTTATTCATGTTAGAAATTTCTAGTGGTTATACTGAAAAGATTTTTTTTTTTTTCAGTTATGAAGGTTGTGAGAAAGTTATCTTTGCTTATTCACATAGTGTAGAAGAAGAATTCTTAATTCGTGAGCTCAGCTCTTGGTTTTTCTATCTCCATTTTGGGTCTCTTGGAGACATTTGTCATAATTATTAAAGATGGCTAGAAAATCTACCATATATGATGTAATTATTTCACCGATAACTTGCACTAACAGGTAGATTTGAACATCCTTGTGTCCTTTCTCCTATGTGCAAAAACATTTGCTAAATATAAAACATCAATTTCCTCAATATGCGAATTATGGAGATAGAGCAACAGAGACCTGAGCTCACGAATTTTGCATAATATAAATGTAAATACGTTCTTCTAGTTTTACACATTATGAAGATGATCCTACAGTAAGCTTATAAATAGACATAGTGAAGACTTTTTTTTTCCAGTTCATTTAGCACCAAGAACTTTTCCTGGTCATTTATAGTTATATAAAGAAGCTCCCTTATTTATTCATGTTAAAAATAAACCATTAAGTATGCACATTTAAAAAGTTCCCTTATTCATATTAATAAACGATCTCTTTGTTATGCACATAAAGTCAAGAATTTCCTTTGTTTTAGCATTATACACATAACAAAAAATTCTGTTAGTTTTGCATGTCATGTATAAAGAATTCCCTTAGTTAAACACAATATGAAAAAGTTCCTTAGTAATGCATTGTATAAAAAAGCGAGCCTTTATCTATGTTTGTCGCAGATGTTCCCGGTGGTTATTCGCAGTGTGAAAAAGTTCTCTATTTGTAGACGTCTCAGGCGTTCCTATAAACAAGCTAGGTAATCGGATTCATTTGAAGGCTGGCAATAAATCGTGGCTCTAGAATTAAACTGTTTTAACTGCAACAACAATATAACATAGTTTGGACACCTTCATTCTGAGACGACGAAACTTCGGTGACCGAAACTCGGATCGTGTGACTCTTGGTGAACTCAGCATGCATGGTGCTCACAGATTTGGCGGCCTTTTCTTAATTTGGCAATTGTTATAAATGTCTGATATATTTCTTATATTTGAATGTGATAAATGTTTTCATGTCATTGATCTGTTTAAATTAATTTGTGTCTCATTTTTACCAAGTTATGATTTGTATGAATACACTTTTGTTAAGGTCAACAATTTGGCCTCTTGTTACTGATTGTTTAAACGGTGTTTTAAATCTGGTGATGTAAACAGTCAGCCTTCAATGCCTACTGCGGGTGTTCGGCCTGGTATAGGGACACCTAGTAGACGTCCCATTTGTTACGTACATTAATTGGTAACAGGCTATCCCCTCAGTAAAATTCCGTACAAAATTGAGACGTTCCCTCGGTTATTCACAATAAATTAAAGGACCTTCTCCGTGGTTATTCAGAGTACGAAAAGGTTCTTTTACTGACGGGCAGTAGTCAGACGTTCAACTAGTCAATACATGTTACATGCATAAAAAGATGTTCCTTTAATTAGGCAAGCAGATCTAATCTAGGAGACTCTATTGCCAGGGCACTATTGGTGCTTCTCTCTGCAACTGTCATTAATTTTTGTTTTCTTGTTTATTAATGAAGAACTCGTTATGTCCATCAGTTTGGCAGATTGTCCAACAAAACTATCTGGCTTCTCATAGTGAGCATTGATTGCGCAGTACTCATCTTCTCGTTCCTTGTGGCCTTGGTGTGGTTATGGGTAGTCTCCAAGAGAAGGAGAAGTGTGCAAAACGGAGTGGTCTGAGGTAAGTTCATCAAAAAGATGGACTGTTGAAAGTATTCTTCTCAATAAAAGACATTTCACTGATGTTCAGTAGCAAACGACTTGATGTCATTCTCGCTGTCATCAGATTGTAAAAGTGAACGTTATTTTAAGTTTTGTTCAACAGCGTTAAACAAACTTAATGGAACACTCACCTGATTACTTGTTACTACCACTTTCTTTGCTACATTGTAGGACAGCTCTGTTATAGCAACAGTTAATATATCACGACTTGCCTTACAAGGTATTGCAATTACACTAACAAAAACAAATAAAGAAAGAAAACTTCGGTAACTTTCTGCTCATTTTAATGAAAAAACAACAACATGAAATTATGCACTTTTGTTTGCAATCTCGTGTCAATTTCTACTTAACCGAGCCTCCACATTAAGGTTCAAAATGAATCCATTATGGCTCCAGTAGTGATCATCTCTCTGGAACTGATTTTTGCTTGCTTTATTTTATATTTATGTTTTGTCTTCTCTTTTGCGTGTGTGTGTAGGTGTCCTTTTCTCTCTCTCTCTCTTTCTCTCTCTCTCTCTCTCTTTCTCTCTCTCTCTCTCTCTCTCTCTCAATGACTCTGAAGCAATCTGATATTAACATAGAATTAGTATTTCTTGCTAGTGGACCTGTCTCAGCAGAATTTTCAGTCTCTGTCATGAGCTTAATCATGCTAAGCAACCCATCTCTTCGTTAACCTCGTCTCCCCCCCCCCCCACCCCCCCACGTCCCCTCCTCTATTGAAGCAAAGATCCCATGCAAACGATCTGCAACTTCCTCTGATATCTTATCGACCTCGTGCGATTAGTTTAATTGTTCTTGACGCTGCTGTCGTTGTTGTTTTGTTTTATATATCTCAGGCATGTCTTCATGTATTCCTTATTTACTCTTGGTGAGTGTGACTTGTGGGTAACAGGTCATACTGTGCAGTTTAAGTTCCAGATCTTTACTCCCCATGAGCTCCATCCACATTACACTATCCTGACAATGTTATTTTGCGATTTTGTGA
The DNA here is from genome assembly GCA_038406235.1 of Peronia verruculata. Taxonomy (NCBI): domain Eukaryota; kingdom Metazoa; phylum Mollusca; class Gastropoda; order Systellommatophora; family Onchidiidae; genus Peronia; species Peronia verruculata. Next base: position 8,023 of record JBCAUA010707062.1, on the reverse strand, counting down.
CCAGCTCACCGTCTCTAAGTTTTTGGCAGTTCATGCAGTCAAAACAATGACTACACTGAATTATGCACCTTCTTTTGCCAGATACAAATATACATGTATACATGTATAGCTGTGATCAGCTTTACAACATATTCTCTTCAGGATCTTCTAGGCCGTGGAAACTTTGCTGGCGTTGTACTTATCATCAGAGCTTTCCTCCTCCTGATCTAGTCATCACAATATCTCAGAGCATTCAGAGACGCACAGAGCTGGTTCCTCAAGACAAGATCTACTGGGCTACTACTTATGATGTGGCTTGAGCTGGGACAATCACAAAGACTAATACTATATTGGACCAATGATATCCAGCAGTCTCTTTATTCTTTTAAAAAGATATACGCATTATCTCTCTTCATTCACGGAAAAATGTATGTGACTTTCACCCTCTTCATGCATTAGAAAAATCTATCGTACAGTAATAATTTTCTTCATTCATTTTTTTTTCTTTTTCTTTTTTTTTTTTTTTTGTTAGAGAAACGTTATTCATTTTTTTTCATGAAAACAAAAGCATGTAGGTTTTGCTGTCTTGAGATTTTATGGCTTTCATCTTCTTCATTTACAATAAAGGTGGAGAAAAATGGTCTTTCATTCTTCATTCTCCAAAAATGAAATACAGTAAAAGAAAATAATAATAATATAATAACAATAACAATAATAATAATAATAATAAAATAAGAAAAAACTCAAAATCCCATCCACTTCAATTATTTGGTCTTTAAAAAGACAGCAGTACTCCTCTACATTCACTTTATAACAAAACACGATATTCATTCTGCTCATATAAACTTACTTTATAAACAAACAGCATACAACAACACCAACAACATGATCTCCATTTTCTTTATTGACCTTGTAGTACTTGTACAAGAACCATGGTATTCATGCTATTTATAGTAGTTGTCACAAGACGAAAGGTAATATTGTCTGTGTACATATCAAAAATCTGGATTTTGAAGTTGGAAGGGATTTCTGTTTTTACTTTGTTTTGCCAAAAGAGAGACAACTTTAGGAGCAGTGTAAATTCCCTCACTTAGGGCACTGAGGCTGGGAGTCTGTGTTGTATGGGCTTATGGTCTTCATAAATGTCTCTCAGCTAATGACAGCTAGTCATATGTCCATATTCCAGCTAACTAAGATATTATTTTCACAGAAAATCATGTGGTTAAAAAAAAGTTGAGTTTTCTTTACTGTAACCAGAGATATTGTAAACTGAAGACGCAGGGTTACCCCGAATCACATGATATGAGCAGTAGAAAACTGTAAAAACGGACAGTTTAGCACGTAAATTTATAACTTCACATCATAACCCCTGATATACCAGCGAAGTTTTGATTTTTTTTTTTTTTCAGTTTTTGCTACACAATATCGAGATCATATCCTCTTCATTATATTCAACCCCCGATTTCTCTGTTTGAATCGAGCGACATGAGACATTCTGAATGGCGAGGCAAATGTTATCTATTGTAATTATTATTAATATTAGGAGTAATACTTTTCCTCAGCCATTTATTTATCATTGCATGTTTAAATTTAATTTACGTTCGTCCCTATCATGTGTCAAAATAATTTAACGCATTGAAATCATTATCTCTGTTATGTTTATCACAACTTTGATATTATATATAAAATCTGAGATATGCAATAATTGTCGATTAATAAATTGAACAAATCCTGCACACTTTTTTTTATCATATGTACATGTACTTTGTACGTTTATAATGCATATATCCTCAAACTTTAAATATTTACATGTTATAAAGACACACACATACATACAGCGACTCATTCAAATACATAACAAACAAATATTGATATCATTAATAGCATTACGTATAATGCGCATATGTACCGTGTATATAATTATGTTACATGCAATATGATAATATTGCATATAAGTATGATAATACATATATTATCATACACGTACACGCTGTACTCCATTTTCGCACTATACTCGTATGTATTACATGAATTGCTCAAGGTGAATATTTTTCTGACTAGTTCCAGGGCTGAATATAACCCATAATGCGAAAAACAGAGAGGAAGATAAGCAGTCATAATATCAACATAAAGTCAGTTTCTTGATGTTAACGTTTGAGCTTTCGATCAGATAAATGGGTTCATTGTTTCTACTGCTGTATTATGCATGACATTATTTCTCTTAATATGCTATGGCTGTAGAGAGTGGCTTGTGTCATTGGTTCAGCTTAACCTTCCCAGCTCACAACATAAAACATTTACTGCCCTATGTCTTTACGTGTTTCAAATGCTTTTTCGTAATTCACACGTCTTGTAATACAATTCTTCATGTTATCTATCTTATGGCTTGACAGATTTCATCTAAGTTATAAAGAACATTAACAATGTCACAGCAAATGAAAGAATTTTCTCTACTGGGTGGAGCTGCTGTGAATCAAAAAAGTCTTAGAAAATGATGAAATAGTATCTCTAGCTAAGTCTAAACTTCATTTATAACAAGCTTTTTTTTTTTTGTGTGTGTGTGTGTGTGTGTGTGTGTGTGTGTGTTTTTGTCTTTGAAAAATATATCTTTTAATCCTAGAAATTTCTTGACGAAAATCTAAAAAGAGAATGTAAAAAAGACAGACAAAGAAAAAGAAATTAAGAAAGAGAAAGAAATTAAAAAAAAAAAAAAGAGTTTGAAGAAACAAAGAATCAAATCTTATACTTTGGAAATCCTGCCCGGATAGTGAATATCAAACGACTCCTCATATTATTTTTAACTGATGCTTATTCAAATTGGGTTTAACGTTTATTTAGGTGCTTAGTGTAATTATAATACAGTACACGAAGTCGGCGATTTTTCTACCACCGAGATTAGGAATCAGATCTCTTTACCCAAGGTATCGAGAGCTGTTTTCGTCCTCAAGATACGTATGGTTTAGATTTTTTTTTTTCTCTGCGGGAGAGTACATTCAGCAACCTCCTCACTCTTGATCATAGCACCCGTTTCTATCAGTTATAGCATTGAACATGGTTCAAGATGGAAAGCTATACCTGTGAATAACAGAACAAGTTTTGTGAAAATGTACAATCAAGATGTAATTCTTAGTTTCAGTGTGCTACCTGCAAGGTTGCATACGGAACAAGAACTACTTGGCATACCAGCTGCTAGGATGAGTGCAATGTATTGAAGGTAAAAATCATGCTCAGTATCTCGCATAGTGAGCGATAGTAGTCGTAAACTACAGTATCAATAAAATCCCTCTTGTCGAGTGTAGAAACTGTTCGAATGAAGAATCAGCGTCCAATATTGTAATGTTGTAATCATTTTGCATGCTAGAAGTGGCTAAATATTTAAATCTCGAATTTACAATTTATATCTGCTACAGGAAAGAGTAGCCTAAGAGAAGACAGGAGAAAAGAAAAGTTGCAGCTACAGAAAGTATATATAGAGCGAGAGAAAACAGTTCATAACTATCACATCAAAATGGAAGTGGAGAAGATGAATTTATTATATTTGCCATGCTAACTGAATAACATTAGAAAACAGCTTTTGAAATTGCCTTTTATTGTATGACAGCGAGGGCATTATCAGTAATGTAACGATAGCCTATTTGCGAAAATAGCCCTGAGCTCACACAGCTTTCAGCACTACAGATATTAACCTGATTTGATTGACAAGACTATCGTTGCGCTCTTAGGTGGAAATGATATGAGATCAAACACAGGGTTATATGGCCTGACAGGCTGACAAAACAAGCCAAGTAAAATAAAATGAAATTAAACAAAGGACGGCAATAAATGACAAGAATCCCTTTCCGAAATATTGACCTTAGGGAACTATTGTGTCATCTAAATCAACAGATAGTTTGCCTCAGTTTAGCAGACTTATCAGTTAATGACTGAATTGCTATCAATGATTCAAATTGAACACTTGAAGTCATTAATTATATGATAACCTTCTTTTCAGGCCTCTCGACCTCTCGCATCGGTAATATAAAAAGCCACGAGTGCATTGTAAAACATGCACGTACACCCATACAATAGACAGGAACACTCAGTGGCCACTTCAATCGCACTCTCGAACTATGTCTCTCTACTATTCTTTTTTCTTTTTTTTTTCTTTCTATAACTGTTATCAACACGCTTATGTCATAAACCTTACCCTGGCTGGGTATGATATTGGCATACCTGCCAACACTGTCCATAGCCTACTTATTCCTGCACTCTCTCACAAATCTTAATTACGTTGATAGTTTTGACTGTTTGGGGTGCTGTTTAATCCAATAGGATCATGTTTTCTTTTTTTTTTAAAGGAGAAATGAATAGAGAGAAAGAGAGAGAGAGAGAAGGGTTGAGGTATCAACAGGTGGTCATTGCACCCGAAGTTTCCCAGATAAGAGAAATACATATACTTTTTATTAGTTTCATGATTTAAATGTTTATTTTCATTTATAGGAGGACAGGCAGGTAGATACAACTAAGAAAAAAAAAACAGAATGGTCGAGCGAAATGAATAGGGAAATACAAGATGTGAAAAAAAAAAAAAAGATCAAACTAACAAAAATACTAAATGAACGATAGATGGTTTGAAGGAATATATTGAACCGATTATTCTCTTGTTCTTGTTTGTTTGTTTGCTTGATTGCATTTATTCATTTATTTTGTCTTCAATGGGAAGGGGAGGAGTGCGGAAGTAAGGAAAAGGGGGTGAAGGGAAGACGGAATTTTCGTTCTTGCAGTACAAGTACCAGTTGGTTCATTAAGTGATAGTGTTCTCCGTATTCCTCTTCGGTTTGTTTTGGAGACAATGGTTGCGCAGAAACAGAGGGACATAAACAATGGCTTATATTTCGAGAAAAAAAATGATTATCTCTGTTTGTTTTTTTTTTACGTGAGTTGCAGAGCAGGCTGGAAACTTTTATCATATATGCCTACCAAGATGAACTTTTGGGACCATTTTTCGGTGGAAGAGAGGACAAAGTTTGTGGAGCTGTATTTTGCAACTTAAAATTCCTCAACGACATACGATCTCACGGTCGGTAGAAAAAGCTGTGGTTTCCAATAACAAGGGCCATGGTGGCCAAAAGTTAACAGTCAGAACGACGACGAACAATGTTTGCAATTTTCCATCTTGGTACCGGATAAAAAACACAGGTCTGCTTTGCAACTCACTTGAAAAAGAAAAGAGAACAGTTTCTCTCAAAAATATGAGTCATCGTTTTTGTCTATCCTTTTGTGCATTTCTGTGTGGGGGGGGGGGGGGGGGGGGGGGGGGGGGGGGGG
>JBCAUA010706951.1:0-15319 GCA_038406235.1 Peronia verruculata | reverse complement strand
ACACACACACACACACACACACACACACACACACACACACACACACACACACACACACACACACACACACACACCTGGTATGCGACGACAACAAGAGAACACAGCACTCCGGATATGGGTGAGGGTGTCATTATGGTGGTTTAGGATGGTCCCAAGTATGGAAGATAAAACTTCAAGCAACAGAAATAATTCAAAGTTGAAGGAATGAAAGGCACGAGAAGTATTCGGGTCACACCTTACGTTGTCATATACGAGTTTAGAGTTTCATGGTTAAATTATCCTTTTTCCAACTACAGAATTAGAAATGAAAACTAAGAAACTCGAAAGTCTTGGCAGAAGTTCACACAACACAGGAACGTAGGTGTAACAGTAGAACTCATTTATATGAAATTGCCTTTCTGCAGGTCCAAAGCAGGACTTACCTAAGCTTGTAGACAAAGATCCTGAGTGTTTATATCAAAAACAGAATATTCACTATACCCAGACAGAAGACATTTTGCTTTATATTCTTTTCAGGGAGTTGCCCTTTCTTTTAGTTCACGCAGTAGTTGAATTTTGTTTGGTCTAGTATTTAATGAAATGAAGCGAGAGAGAAGTTTATACAGGTCAACCCCGAATAATCTCCTCGAACAATTAAAATGTGATTTACTGAAGAGTTTTAAATATCTCACGATCAACAGTGCAGAAAAACGAGAGATTTTCAAGCTGACCTCATTCTTTATCAGTTAACGCTCCTGGAGCCAGGCCCGTCACCGTTATCATGCCATCCATGCAACCACTTTGCCACACCTTCAAACAGTTATCGGCCTTTGTAAACACTCGACAACCGAATCTGTTTTTTCTAAAGAGGCCAAGTACATTCAACGATAGACTTAATCCCAGCGTTAGGATCTGAGTCAATACAGGGTAAAGAGTAGGATTTACGTCAGTAGATTTATGTTATCAGTGGCATTAGAAGCCAGACAGAGAATGAAAACACGGCAAAAATAATAAGAAAATGATATATTGGGTTTCCATACTGTCTTACAGTTATAATATGACAGATGGTCTTAACATTGGTACACTGTGTCACAGATGAGCAAGTTTTCAAATGACATGCCTTTTGTCTGTTTGTTTTTCTAACCATGAGTTAATATGGCGTCACATGATTACATTGTCAGCCAACAAGCTATACTTTTCTACCTGAATTCCCCGACTATTTATCACAGCATGGCTATTTTGTTTTATAAGTGTTAACGCATCTTATTTATATATATTGTGCGTCAGTAGATTTAGGTTATCAGTGGAATTAGAAGCCAGACAGAGGATGAAAACACGGCAAAAAATACTAACAAAATGATATATTGGGCTTCCATACTGTCTTACAGATATAATATAACAGATGGCCTAAACCACAGATGAGCAAGTTTTCAATAACATGCCTTTTGTTTGTTTGTTTGTTTGTTTTTCTAACCATATGGCGTCAGATGATTACATTGTCAGCTAGGCGTCCAAATAAACAGGCCAGGTAACCGGATTCATTTGAAGGCTGGCAATAAATCGTGGCCCTAGAATTAAACTGTTTTAACTGCAACAAGTTTATAACATAATATGGACATTTTCATTCTGAGACGATAAAACTTCGGTGAGCAAAACTCAGATCGTGAGACTCTTGTTGAACTCAGCATGCATGATGCTCACAGATTTGGCGGCTTTTCTTAATTTGGCTATTGTTATAAATTTCTGATAGATTTCTCATATTTGAACCCGATAAATGTTTTCATGTCATTGATCTGTTTAAATTAATTTGTGTCTTATTTTTGCCAAGTTATGATTTGTTTGAATAAAATTTTGTTAAGGTCAACAATTTGGCCTCTTGTTACTGATTTTTTATACGGTGTTTTAAATCTGGTGATGTAAACAATCAGCCTTCAATGCCTACCACGGGTGTTCGGCCTGTTATAGGGACGCCTAGATTGTCAGCCAACAAGCTTAACTTTTCTACCTGAATTCCGCTACTATTTATCACAGCATGGCTATTTTGTTTTATATTAATAAGTGTTAGCGCATCTTATTTACATACTGTGCCTCATCAACTACGAAATGGAATTTCTTTCTGAGAACGTTATTTTGTTTCATCTTATACCAGTATGCCAATATCACACTACCGTCACATAGAACTGGTCTGTCGCACACTGCTTATTCACTCTGGGAATTAGGTATTTTAAGCAAAAACACGTGATATAGGGAACATCGTTCACGCGCGGCTTTGTTTATATGATGTGACAGGTCTGAGAGCTCATCATTCGTCCAGATTTGTCAGGCGTGCGCAGAACAAGTAAACAAAGCCGCATGTGAGCGATGTTCACTAGGTCATGTGCTTTTGCTTAAAATACCTAATTCTGTTTACAACTGACTAACTGTCTGCTATTAATAGTTTATATTCGACTAAGCAAAAACCTGGAAATCCCAGTCAGAGTGTGTGTACCCCTCTGCTAAAAGTAGAACACTCACTGATGTTTATTATCGCTCCACCACGAGATCTGAGAACAGTAAGTTGTCACCGATCCCGAGAATATTTAATTTTTGTATATGTTTTTCTATTCCAATGATAGTGAACAGTTTGGAGCGTTTGTACCCCCTCTACTAAATTTAGACGGGGATTTCCAGCCGTTCACCTAGTAGGAACAAATCTATTACGTGGCTTTGGGTGCTTTTTTTTTGTGTGTAAAACTGCATGCCGTTAGCCCATCATTTGTTTCAAAAACACATCATTGAGCTTTATACAGTACTCCTTTAGTGTTACATCCACATTATAGAAAACTTACCTAGCTAGCGCGTTCCACATAAAGTTTTCTCTCAAATAAACTTATCATTATTATTATTATTATTATTATCCAGTCCTTAAAAGTTACTGTAAAATAAAAGGCGGCAAAGTAAAATAATGTTTTTTGGAGACATAATTATAGGTGTACAGAGAACAATTAACAAATACACTTAAACATATATTATCTAACCAGTATCACTTTCAAGGTCCTCATCAGCTGGCTGGTGACTAGGTAATATAGATTTGCAGTAAGTTTTCTCAAACGTAACACATAATACGGAGAGTCTATCTGGGCCTAGTTTTGCAATGAGGAAGCGGAGGCAAATAAAAAAGTTGCACCACATAGTAAAGGCGAAACAATTTTTGTATTGGCTCGCACATGGAAGCGTCTCTTCGCAGTTGGAGCAGGGGGAAGGGGTTGTGGGGGCCAGTCCCCCCCCCCCCCATGGACAAGTTATATAACTAATTGGATACAACAACTTTCGTACGCACAGACGGAGAGAAAAAGGTGCATCAATAGGCCCAAATAGACTCCAGGTGTAGCTGGGCCAATAGGCCCAAATAGACAGCGCAAAAAGAAAATGCACCGAAATATATTATTAGAATCCCTTCAAGTTCCTGACACATAAAACTGTGTTTATATTGGTGATATGGGTAAGGGTTAGGGTGAGGGGGTAAGTCATCGTCAAAAGAAGTAACCTTAGAGTCTGTGCGTGACTTTTTGGAAAAGACAACCATACCACATATATAGTACATCTACAATATAGACAGAAACGTTTGGTTTTCATATTTTCATATCTTACCTCTGATGCTTCTTGGTCCATTTGAGCATTGCTGTGGGCTTCTGAGGTCAGTCTATGGGTCAGTTAGTTCATGTATTAATCCGTATAAATGTCCACAATGCTGGAAAGATCAACACTACAGTTCAAAGCATGGCAATAACAGAATCTGTTACTGCTAACCACAAGCAGTTAGAATCGCTGCTGTGTCAAAAGAGACCTTAGGATTTGCTATCTCACAGATAAGAGATGCCATTGCTTGTCACAAAAACCACGTACAGTAACGTAAATATTATTTAAAAGAGAGAGAGAAAGAGAGAAAAAAAAATAGAGAGACGTATACACAATACGCCTTATAATCTCACTGTGTGCGTGTTTCCGCATGAAGCCTATCTCATTTTATCACTGAGAATAACTCGGAGATATATCAACACTTCCAATCTACATGAATTAAGGGTCCTCAAATGGATATTATTGTAATGAAAGTTGACTTAACACAGCTCAGAGCTTAAACAACACACAACAACCGTACTAAGGCAAACCAGTTCACTCGTAAACTGATGTTCTGTTAATGCACGGTATAGAGTAATCACGACCTGCTTTCAATGCAAAAGAAACGCATCAAAACTTGTAACTGCGTTGGGTGATTAGTGAACCACAGCGCCAGGTATTACACGCCTCGGTACCCTGCCCAGTTCCGTGGTACAGACAAAAGGCACAAACCACACCTGGAACATTCCTCGAATCCACCCACAGGCCGTCAATGTGCCCTACAATTCCTTTCACTGCTACACTCAATAAAACACTTTCAATGGTAGAGGCTCAGCAGCTGTTTGGGGGGCGTGAAACAATACCCGATACTTGATGACGAGCTAAACACTATGAAAACCACAATATTCTTTCTCCCGCCCACAAGTTATCAGGCCCGATATCTAGGACTTGCTTTTTTTTCTTTATCTAATAACATTGTGTAAACAATGCCGAAAAATGCAACCAAGAAAGATAATGATTGTTGTAAAGATCCGTTTGACTAATTTAACATAACCACTGAAGGACACGAGTCAGAAAAGGACATCCTGAACGAGCTATTGATTAGATCTATATCACGATAATCACAAGTCTCAAGTTCACAAACACATGTCCTGCTATTCTTTACCCACACTTAGGGAATGTGATGCATAGATCTAAATGAAGTGTGCTGCAGTGACTTGCTGTTTGCTGTTTCTGTTATTCTTAGTTGTATGTCTTTTTTTTTTCTTTTTCAGATATAGATCTATTGAAACTTATCGATTATGAATCTAACAATCCGGTATATTTACCTATTACATATCGATCCACTCTGCTCTCTGCTTAGCAAACTAGTGTAATGACAAATCTGGTTATCAAAAGGAATTTCCTTTCTGTTTAAACACTTATTCTGAACAGTTCTCTGCAGAAATCCACAATAGACAATTCACCAGAGAATTGTCACGGTGAAAGATATGAGCACATATGCAAACCCAAATAGTTTACACATTTAAATTCGGAACAGATCACCAACTCTGCTCAGCGTCATCTCTGGTGCTGCCTGAACCATAAGAGTCTGTCACTGATAGAAGATAGGCGTCGTCCCAGTTTCATAGTGGCGTAGCCTTCCTGTAAAGGATTGGCCCGTCCACGGCCAGGGACCGAGAATCGACTCAAGTGATTGTGTGTCGGGACAAGAAGCTTGGCCGACTGCTCACCGACCCACTGAGTAGATTACTGGATCAGAGAGTAGAGAAGTAATCGATCAATCATACACTGCTTGGATCTGGAAAGATTTACTTCAAGTGGATCAGAAGTAACAGAGTGCACTAACGATTATTTTGTTCCTCTTCCTCTAACTCGTTTATCTCTTTCACAAAAAGTTGCGTGCATCTATAACTCGTTCTTTAAGGTACAATATGAACAATACCTTAATATAAGGAAGCCTTAACATATTAATCTGAGAGTGTTAATTGAAGATCGACCGTGGCGTGAACAATTACTGTGATCTTCTTCTTCTTCGTCTTCTCTTTTTAGCACTAAGACAGTAAAAGGTATGTGCAATATTGTTCGTAACTTTAGGCTCCATAAGACCGATGCCTTGTAATACTAGGACAAAACTGGCAGTTGTTATACTTGTTAAACAATATGGCCAGAATAAATACATTATATACTGTAAACAATTTTGATGAGACTCTGTTAACTCGAGATACCCTGGAAAAATATTCGCATTAAGTCGATCATCAACAGGAATTGACACAAAATCCTTTTATTCTCCTGGCAATGCTATGTTTCTTTAGTCAGGAAGACAGTCTCAAAAGATCATGAGGACAACATGAGATCAATATGGTTTTGCTGCTGATACAATCCTGTCCTTTTCATGCATTCCAATGTAATAAAGTCTTGTTCAGAGCTCGAGTGGCCCTTTCTTCAGCGGTGTGGCGTCCACATTACTGCATTCCTCTTAAGACTTGACACAGTTTGCAGATCTCTCAAAGAATAGCTCCTAATTATTCAGTGGTGATAGACCGCTGCTCATTAGGCTTCTATGTTTCAGAGAATGATCGATAAAAACCACCTGAATTGGTACCTAATAGCGGCGGGCTTATACATCGTAATACCCCACAGTAATGCATAACTCTGTAGTATACACTAAGCTTACCGAAATAAGTTTAATCCCATACGGCCGGCCAAGACTTGAGGAGCGTGGGAAACCGTCAAGACTAATATTGCATTCATACAGCGCATAATTAACAGCATAAACGTTGCATTGAAACTAACGTAGGCCAGAGACTGCGGTTCTTATAGAAAATCAACAGACGTGTACTAGTCGTGCTGTAAGAGATAGTGTGAACTAGATAGATCTAATGAGATGGTAGCAGAGGGTGCTTAATCTTACAGCACAAACGTTATATCGACCTTAGTGGCATACAGCGATCTGAGGGCATTCCAGAATACAAATCTCCCCTCCTCCTCCCCTACTATAGCAGCAGTACCGTGAAAAATGCCGCTCTCTAGATGATCAAATGAGCCTATTGTACCACTGAGTCTGTCACTAGCTCAAACACTGTGTATTTAAGGCTGAGTAAATAGTTACATGTACTATAAAACAGGAATTAATGAGCCTCAAGCAGATGATTTAGTCTATAATTAGATCTTATAAGTTCCACCGAATAACGGGCACTGCTTTAGCCCTTCGCGATTCCTTATCTCAGTTGCTGCAAATTATTTTCATCTCGCAAATAATAATAATAATAATAATAATAATTATTATTATTATTTTTTTTAACGATAAGTTCGAAAGCGACATTACAGTTCTTCTTTGCTTTAATAAGGCAGAATTAAAAATTAGCATCAGCTCATGCCCATTAGGCTATTATTTGAGAGAAATTTTCCAATGGTCTCTATGACCCACCCAAATCAGAATCAACGAATACATGAGTGCCAGGAAACAGGCAAAGCTCTGCACTTGTCCGTACTTCCGTGTGTAGACAATGCTCCACGATACTCACTGCTGCATTGTTATCACAATAAATAACTGATAAGGATTACTGGTTACAATATGTTGTTATTTCCACCTCTGCTACGGAAATAATAATTTATTGCTCCCGGTGTCCTCGTTTCCGAGCGAGCAAAATACGAGTTAAAGTTAAATCAATTTCCTTTGAAGTTGAGCTTCCTTAAGAAATCGGGAGAATAAGAATGATTTTTTATTTTTTAAAAAAAAAAAGTTCATCTTTTCCAAACTTTTGTTAAAATTATTTGAAAAATTAATACGTTAGCTTCCAGAACTGAAATAAATATAATGCGATGGTTCTCAGAGCGATTGCAAAGTAGTGATATAGATCGAGAGCATTTCATTCTGTGAACAGTGTATACCAATGCCTCAACAGTTAGGAAAATTACTTTCTCTGTTAGAAAACACACATAATAATAATAAAGCAAAACTTGTTTTCAACACTCCACTCCTACCCGTTCTTGTTCAGGTGTCCACAACTTGTCTCTCTTGGTAGAGTGCACAGTAAATTTGCACACCTCACTGAGTGAGACATTAAACATCATATGTGTGGGAAGTGAGGCGTGGCACAGACCACCAGCTGGTGTGAACCAATAAGACAACATCAGGATCTGTATCACACAGGACAGCAGTCTAGCCTCTACAAACTGATACCCGTGTACATCAATAATTGAGACATCATTGAAAACAGACAGATTTAGGACTTGCTGTGTAGATTTACTAACTGCGAATTACACAGTGAAGCGACGAGTTTATCGCGAGATGATGAAGATGAAACGAAACAAACATTATTCTATTAATAACAGCAATCAAACGTAAATGCCTTCCTAATTAGCTCATGAATAATAATTCAGACAACCAAAAGTAGAACTCGAAGAGAGACAGTCAGTTACAGATACAGGTGAACTGAACACGATTTCCAGTCAAAGCGTAATATTGCAAATAGATTACCTTTTGGATGTCATAGGCTGGAGATGAGGATGTCGGGACGCAATTGAAAAACTTAGGTTGAACTAAAGACACTCCTGTATTGAAACAAAACCTTTCACGAAAACTGCTACAGGTCTCCATTAAATCAAAACCCTTTTTACGTTAAACTTTTTGTACATTGAAATTCGAGACGTTCCAAAATTAGTTCTGTCGCGATAATTATAATATTATAGTGTGTGAAATCTGCGTCTGAATGTCCCGTAAAATAAAACTGAGCCTTATAAAAATATGATAAAATCATAATGTTATTATCAGCTTTTTAACTAAACAAAACTGCAATGAGAACTGGATGAAAAAAAGAATGAGTCACACAGGATCAACCGACTATATTATTCTCAGATCTGCATTTCAAGCAAACACCTGGGTAATTACATACCAAACTGCGACATATCGTATACCGGTACAAGTGATATAGGACATACCGCACAGAGGAGAGGTCACTGGCAGAATGCCAGTCTCCAAGCTCGTGTCGCTTATCTTTTGAAAAAACTAGGGCGCATCGTTATGGCAGGACTATTATAGACTCAACATCCTGAACACCCGGTCGCGTCAACACAAGAAATGAAAGTTCATCATTCTAGAGAAAATAAAAAATCACACTTTTATATATCATTTCTAATCCAATCACAAAGAGATCTGTTTGAAGTAGGTCCGTTGAGGAACAATAAAAATATAATAAAATAATTATGATCACTGAGACGCCAGTTGTAAAATTCCAACAATACTATTGATAACCAGCATGCAAAATGGCCTTATGAAAAAAATGCTGCTATTTCTGCACAAAGAAAATCAACTAGAATGTTTGCATGCAGTGGCTCACACTGGACAAGATGCAACTGACAGCACTGACGATAAGGTCCAGTCTTACATCCACAGCCTGCTACAGTATACCACCCATTGGGCGATGCAGCAGAGATAAACTGCTGGGAGAATATACAGTCTATTTCTTATATAAGTCCTATCATGAAAATTTATGCTTTTCATTTTTAGGTTGGCGGAATTTGACAGGCGGGCTGCAAGATGAATACAGCCTACACACTTGCTAGCTACCTCAGCCCGTACATAAGAAATCCTTTTACAACAGCAAGAAGGCGTTACCATAGACATATTGTCCTACAAAATATCAACCAAGCAGTCAACTGTAGCAACGTATTCAGTATCATCATGTACCAGGCATATGGAATTGCCATCGGCGTAAACCGGGTGTGTGTAAAGGAAGGCTTAGTTCCTAATATATCAAAAGAATCCTTTTGCCCTTTGCCTCTGGTTTGCAGATTTTGGTACCCTCTCTATTTATTGTCATTTAAAACAGTAAAAGATGACCATAGTGAGTGAGACCGTCTCTCTAGATTTTATTCCTTACTGATCCTGTTAATTAATCAACGGCGGAGACAGTGGTCGTGTTTGGTAAAATATCATAATTTTAATGCGTTACACCTTTTAACAGTGAAGCCCAATTCACATTACACTAACTCAACAGTGAATCAGAGGGCAGCGGCTGGATTTTAACAAAAGCGGTCACAGTAATTATCAAGAGATATCCCACGCGTTGTCTTTCTTAAGTTACCTACTGTTGTTATTAGTGCGTGTCCCTGAACAATAATTTGTATTACCTCCAAATGGTTGGAAGAATTTAATACCGTTTTTGAAGAAACAGACTACGATTCTTCAGGCATATGTTTGGTCAGAACATGAACATTGCCAAAAATAACAGCAAATCCGTCATATAGACAGCCGACACAATCCAACTGTTGTGCAAGAGAGATATGTAACAGATAATCAGCCATGTTACCTGTTATCTGGCCTGTGAGAATTATGTTCGTTTGTACCTCTATGTACCAAACAAAACAATATGCGACCTTGTGTACAAACAGATCCACACCCCTGCATACTTGATTCGCTAGGCTCACAGGTTGTTCAGCGTACACAAAGTGTTAGCTCCACGCTTGGCCTGCTTGACAAGATGAACCACTGTGCGCCGTACCGAGAATCTGCCACATCTACTTATCCGTCTTCTCGTGAAATCCATCAGGGGCAAATAAATGCACCACTTTGTAGTCAGCAGGACTGAATTAATGTGAAACATCGAGGGTCACCGAGTAAATTGTTGCTATTAAAAGGACAATACACCGTGCGAGAGGCAAGAACGGCCTCCTAAGCAATGATACTGAACGATATTTTTTTTCCTTTCATTTGACGACTTAGCTTCTCTGCCAGACTTGTATGTCTGAAATGCACAGGACGTGAGTCTGCACGGTTGAGCTCGACTGAGACTTGATTAACATAGTCCTTTAACATGATATACTTAAATAACTTGTAAAGTGAAGGATTATAGACCACCCATGGCGTAAAGCATAAAGAGACAAATGGGAAACCATACACTTTGTGGTCAAAACAGAGAACATTAAATATTTATCCTTTGTCCGGAGAATTCAACAATTCTGAGGAAGCAGGTGGCCCTTATACGCCACTTTGTATCTTACAATCCACTTTGCAACAATACATTATTTGTAATTCTAGCCGTTCCAAGCCAACATGATTAACTCTGGTTTATCAGCAAATGTTTAGAGCGTGAAAGAGAACACAGACAGGCAGTTGATCGACCTGTCCACCTGTCGTAAAACTCATCGGGATCTCTTTCAGCTGATCACAGAGCAGACTGACGTACTGAGACACTCCAAATCTAAAACTTAAAAATGTTCGATTTTTGTTCAAGAAAGCCTACGGTATAGTAAACCACACGAGTACGTAATAACTCTCCATTGATCTTTTTGACAGTCTGAGAATTTGCAAACAGAGATATATGTAAACTGGCCTTGGGTCACATGAATATTTCATGATGTCAAAGACATTCAAGTCGCCATGGATTCAAAAGAATCATCAGTGGAAAGGAAACAAAAGAGAATTTCTCCACAATAAAAAACCAGTTGTATACTTAAAGAAAAGAACATAAAATAAAATAATAATAATAATAATAACAACAACAACAATAATAATAATAATAAATTAAGCCTTTGTACATAGATGCGACTGAAGACCAAGAAAGAAGAACTATAAAAAATAATATATCCAATTTTTACACGTGACAGAAAACTGAGAGTTTGCTTTTAAACTTCTCTACCTTTTGTTCGATCATTCAAATCTTTGCCATGGACAACAGTGACTGTTCTTTCCGATCTTTTTTCTAGACTCGAGTATTCATGGACTGTAAACTTGACATCAGCAAGACAACACAAAATCGTCATCCGAGCATCAGTGAAAACTTCAGACTCGTGAATAGCATCCATATAATATTTTATTGTTCTGTTTCCCCCAACTTCACGACGAAATGTTTATTGACTATATACCATCTAATACCCAAGTCACATCTCAAGTTGCACCAGTCGGACACTAACGCTCACAGCTCTATGCCTAGTGACATAGACTTAAACATACCTCTCTGCCTGTGCACTTGAACCGAGTCAGAGGTTCTTGACATCGTATCCTTTCTTATCTTGATTATCCGCCTTGGTGCCCTATATGGTGTGGGTTGCAGTTTGAATCGTAGTGAGCCAGTGATGGAAATGCTTGTAACCCAAGATTATTGCGTCTTTTTTTTCTGGAAATCAGCACAACGAGACGTATTTGAAAGCTTGGAAACGATGCCGTCAAATAAGGCGTACTAACCCTGCACAGTGCACAGACATCCCATCCTATCTGACAGTAACTTAGACCTATATGTGAAAGTTGCCACAACAATCTTTCGAAACATTTATTCACACTGAAGAGAAAAAACCAGCTCACAAGTCCAATGCCTGACAGCCTTCCGAAAAGCAAAATAAGCACTGTTTATAATTTCCATGCCTGAATATATCCATGGTGAACTTTGTTATCTGGATGATAGCAGTTAGTGAATATTAATTTCCAGGAATTAATATATCCACAATAAATTCTAGTTCTGAAGGACCATGATACAAAAAGAGTCTTCAGCGATCGCCACTCTCGACATCTCATTCAATCTCATAATCCATAGCTACAGAGACATTACTGAAGGCTCAAGGTCTACTCGTATACTCATAAAATACACAGGTAATGACCTGTGACTGAGAGTGTCTTACAGCGGCTCTCTCCAGACTTCCTCCAGCTGCGTAACCTGCCCTTGGTTATCTTTCGAAATGGACACCGATTGGGGTTAATACTTCGAGGTCAGAGTAACATGTCTCGTTCTCACATTTTGGAAATATAATAGTGCATGAACGACGAATGAGGCATGTGGCCTTAGCAATCTTTCATACTATCGCATATCAGGACGACCCCCACTTCAAAACAACAACACATACACATGAGAGAGAGAGAGAGAGAGAGAGAGAGAAGGAGAAATAGAGACAGAGACAGAGAAAAAGAGGGCTTAAAGAGGTGCATGTGAATGATTAATAGTTATCAATGTTAGTATTTCTAACACTAAGATTTATCAATTTGTCCCCAGATAACTTCTAATTCTTCATTTACGAAATGACATGAGATTGCACAGGATTCCATGAGAGAAAATGTCTGATAAAGAGCGAAAGTTGTGCAAAAGCGAAAACCATTATCAGGTCGATAGTATAGAAGCCAAACGCCTCCACAAACCTCTGCCATGAATGGGCATATTATTTTATAGATCCAAAGAGCTTAGTGGGAAGGTAAAATATTAAACAATATAAATGACGATCTTCATTGTTCTTTCGTTAAAGCAAAAGTGATTATTTTCTTTCCGCTCATCCGATTACTCTACTCTGAAACAAAATGCCACTATAGCCGTTCTTCAATTTATATACAATCACCTTTGGATAGTGAGATTTTCAACTTTTTGACCGAATTACTTACTGTCCGAGACGCACATCCAAAGTATGCCTTTATGAAACATGGGTTACCTCCGATGCTGTAGAACTTTTCATACCTGTATCCAACTAGCGGTCCTAGCTAGTTCAAGCTGCTCACCCCTCTCCCCTAACTCTTTGACTCACGCGGACTTACACGGGAATCTGAACGTTGTCGTCAATCATGTTATAAATGTAATCCGCTCACCCAAAGATGATTATACCGATTACGAATTACTCATTCAGCTAATAAACTTATGTCACAGTTCATGACTCATTGTTTTCTTGTAACGAAGAATCCCTTCACTGTGAAAAAAAAAAGCGTCCTCTTCATGATACGTCACACTAACTTTTATCCTAATGAATTATTCACGCTGCCGACCATCGTAAGCTTCATAAGTTATTGTACCTGACTCTATTGGCTGAACAGTTGATCAATTACACTAAGATAAAGAACTTCCAACACAAAGTCATAATACTGGTACGCCAGACAGATTATGACTGCCATATGAAGTCTTGGCTATGATGAGCGACTATTAAAGTTTATACAATGTTGGACATAGGGGACCTGGCAAGACCTTCAGAAGTTCCTGGGGATGGTCCCTGTGCAAATCCCTCCCAAAACTGGCTGCTCTCACGGTCAATGGACAAGTGGAATGTACATCTCCGCCGCAGCTCCAGTGTTACCAGCCAGGTTTCCCAGTGAAAAATCGAGGCCGTTTTATTGTCTCGGGGCGTTATGAACGTAAAACTCTGAAGATCCGAGGCCAGTTTCTCATTTATACCACCGGCTTTTATGCCTACCCACATAAAAGGGTTCAGTCATCCCCCTCCATTCTAGCATGACCAAGCTCATCGTAGCGGGCGGTCTCTCCTTTTTTGTCTCTTTTTCCCCCCGTTGCCTTGCTATGGACCTTATAGAGTCTGTTGAGTGTACCCAGGCCAGGCCAGGCAGGGCTCAGGGTCTTGGTCAAGTCGAATTAAAAAAATGAACAGCGCTAGTACTAAAGTGGCATGTTTTCCCATAGAGCAAGAGAGGAAAGCGTTTCGCAGCGCAAGCTACGCTTGAGTTGGAAGAGTAGCCTGATAAGGTCTCTTGTCTATCGCTCAGGCTTTGCGGTTCGAAGTGCTAACGGTATTGTCAATAACTGTTTGTATTTACGGACCGGTTCCTCAAACATTACACAGTGCCGCGATGCTACCTGGAGACTAAAAACTAGGACCAATATTAAGGACAACATTTTTATGTGCCGACCAAGTGACGCTTTGGTAAATGTGCAAAATCTTCTAAAAAAAAAAAAAAAGGAATGTGCCGGAGTAAGGGGGGAGGGGGGGGGAAGAAGATGGAGGAAGGAACAAATCCAGGGATGGGAAGAAGGAGATGAAGATGACAAAAAAGTAGTTCGTTACGGCACTTGTGTTTTTGGACATTAATATCCGAGTGTAATTCTTGAACTGCATTTCACTAGTTAGTCCATATCCGGAAATATGGATGATGGGCATGCGCACAGGCAACTACTGCCAGGAATCTGTGTAGAAACTGTCAACAAAGTGGCTTGCTATTGGCATGAGATGACTTGTCCAAGAGACGGTTTCAGCATTAGCGCAAGCATCGCGCGGGTGAAGAATATATTGTTGCTTGCAACACCCTTTATTCATTAATGACATGGCCCAGAGAAGGTTAATTTGACATGGTAAGCTGGCATAATCGAAAATATTTTTGAGAAAGCCAACATACTTCACTGTTTTTATCAGATTGTCCTCAAATTCAAGTCAAACGGCAAAGTGAGGCTTGCATGGAATTGGTAGAATGGCTTGGTGATTCAATATAGTTCCGTATGGAGTAGCGATGAGTTGGAGAGTGAACAATACACACATCTTATTTCCTGTGAAGCTTAGAGAGTGCTTCCCCTAGATCTAGATCTAGCCTATCTATAATTATAAATCCTCAGACCTCAGATCTAGCCTGTGCTGCTGTGTGTAGAAGAATGTCTTTAACAAAAATGCATTCCAGACATTAAATCATTCCAAGAAAATGACCTGTGCAAGGCTGAAATATAAATTAAGGCACAGGAGAAATGTAAGAATTGTGTTGCAGCACCATCCTTCATTCGTTTGCTTGACTTAGAATTAGTCCAGGATTCCGGAAAGTATGAGACAATGAACACAAGCTCTTACATATGAGCCTTTGCCAATAGGTGGTTTTTTTTTCATATACCTTACAAAATTGCTTCCTGTGGCAATAAAAATGACATCTAAGCATTGAAACTTAAGTATGGTGTGCTCAACATGGTGAGTCAGCTGTAGGAGCAGACCCATAGCAGCAAAGATGCGAGAAGAAATGTTACAAATGTATTTAGTTATAAAATCAATATTTTTCTAT
>JBCAUA010706840.1:0-15319 GCA_038406235.1 Peronia verruculata | reverse complement strand
CTATCTATCTATCTATCTATCTATCTATCTATCTATCTATCTATCTATCTATCTATCTATCTATCTATCTGTATATCTATCTGTCTATCTATCTATCTATCTATCTATCTGTATATCTATCTGTCTATCTATCTATCTGTATATCTATCTGTCTATCTATCTATCTATCTATCTATCTATCTATCTATTCATCCCTGACATTCATCCATCCATCCACCCATCTATTAACGGGAGTGAGTCGGCACCGAATCTGTAAGTTTCCTCGGCATGTCATGTACCTGCTAGCATAGTAAACCCGAGAACGCGCCCACCCAGAAAAACAGTAGGTCTTGAAGGTCGCGCACGCCGAAACATTGAGAAAGACCAACAAAAGGGGAGGAACACCGCTAGACCTCGCACTGTTAACCTAATTTCTTTGCGCTGCTAGGGTTACACCTCTTCCTGTGTCCCTCCCTCCTCCCCCCCCCCCCATTTCTCATCACTCTCTGTCTCTCTCTCTCTTCTCTCTTTTATCTCTGTCGCTCTCTCTCTCCTATTCTCTTCTCTCTCTGTGTCTCCCCTCTTTTTTCTCACTTTATCTCTCTCTTTCTCTCTCTCTCTGTCTATCCTCTTTGTTCTCCTTAGTCCCTCTATCTTTTTCTCTCTTTCTTTCTGCCCTCTTTATTCTCCTTTCTCTCTCTCTCACTCTCTCTCTCTTTCCCTCTCTCTTTTTCCTCTCTTTTGCCCCTGCCCCCCCTCTCTCTCTCTCTCTCTCTCTCTCTGTCTCTCTCCTCTTTTTCGCCCTTGTCCCTCTCTCTCTTTCTCTCTCTCTTCTCTCCTATTTTTCTCATTCTGTCCCTCCTCTTTCTCTCTCACTCTCTCTCTCGCTTTTTGCTTTCCAACAATGTGGATGAGCATTTAGCTAGCCTTGAATAATTCTCAATGTGTTCTGTCGGACATCTAGAGACGACAAGCACTGAGGTCTGAATGTGACGAGCATAAACTTGAAGTGGCTTAGGGAGACAGAGAGTGAGAGAGAGATAGAGAGAGAGAGTGAGAGAGAGAGAGAGTGTGAGAGAGATAGAGTGAGAGAGAGAGAGTGAGAGAGAGGGTGAGAGAGAGTGAAAGAGAAAGTGAAAGAGAGAGTGAGAGAGAGAGAGTGAGAGAGAGAGTGAGAGAGAGTGAGAGAGAGAGAGACAGACAGAGAAAGAGAGTGGGAGACAGACAGACAGACAGAGAGAGTGAGAGAGAGAGTGAGAGAGAGACAGACAGAGAAAGAGAGTGGGAGACAGAGAGACAGACAGAGAGAGTGAGAGAGAGAGTGAGAGAGAGTGCGTGAGAGAGAGAGAGAGAGAGAGACCAGAGTCCTTGAGGTAATAATGAACAGACAAAGAGGTAGAAGAAAAAGAAGATGAAGGAGGAGAAGAACGTAGATAACAACACATCAACCAAGTAACATGAACAACAACCACAGGTGTAGAAAGATAAAGAGAGGCAGGAGACGACTATGAAGATAACGATGATAATAATGACGATGAAAAGGAAGAAAAGAAGAAAGAAGTGGAATGAGAAATACAAAAGATGATGGGGAGAAAAATGTTGAAAAAGAAATGCAATAAAATAAGAAAAGAAGTAGATAATGGGAAAAAAAAACAAGAAGAAGACGACGAAAATGGTGGAATATGAAATGATAAAGAGGATAATGAAGAACTGAGTGACGATAGTGCAAAACTGAAACCAAATGAGTCAAAACTTAGGGAGAGGAAAAACAAGAAAAAGAAAACAAAAACATGCATAATAAGAAGAAAAAGGAAACGAATGAAAGGTAAATGACCTTGTCAAGCATAAATAACAACCAATATCAAATACAACTGATAGACATAATAATGATAATAATAGTAATAATAGATAGTATTTATAAAACGCTTATCCCCGTACAGTACAAGCTCTAAGCGCTTTACAATCTATTATTACCCCGACAGACCCAAAGAAGACACTCATAAACGTTCTCCGCTTCCTGGGAAGCATATAAGGCGGTTGCCTGTGGTTATGGTTTTTATAAGCTTTTCAACCTCCTGTAGTGGTGGTTATCTCAGCTGTCCACAACCGTGGCCAAAAAATAATATAACACTATTGTGTTATGTGATCAATCACTATCTTTATTTCAAATAAGCGACCCAGTTGTTTTTTTGCAGCGGGTTTTACGATTATGAGTTGAAGGGCGCAAACTAGCTTTTACATAATGATTGTGTTTGTTTTATGTTGTCAGCTTATTGTAGCTTTCCCGAAATGTAGGAACCTTTGTACAGTGGGCTTCAATCAATTTTAAGTTATCAGTGCATTACAGCCTACAGGTATACCGTGCATCTCTGTATAATGCAGTACATGTATCATTATTTTGATTTTTGATAAAATCTTAATTGGAACATGCATTAATAAAAGACCGCTTTTATAACAACCGGTGCATAGTAAGTTACTGTAAGTATGTAAGTAGAGGTATTCAACATTTTATCATTGTTTATGACTGTGATTCCGTCTGTATGTGTAGCCTACGTGAATGGGAGAAAAGTGTAGACTACGTGAATGGGAGAAAAGTGTAGCCTACGTGAATGGGAGAAAAGTGTAGCCTACGTGAATGGGAGAAAATGGTCGGGCAGGAGAGTGGGCAGGTGGATGAGCTGAATCTGTCTCTTTGGATTTGAGGGAAACCACTTGATCTACCTCGTAAGCATTGTGACATAAAAAATACAAGTAAAGTCCATAACAGATTACCAAAGTAGAAAGGCTAATGTCTCGTTTTACTAGATAATTATTATTGAATTAATTAAGATAATGAAAAAGAGCGCTAGTTTTTCACCGTATAAGAGAAAGAGTTATTAGTCACCATGAGAAAAGAAATGAGACTAAAAACAGACATGGGGTGATGAAAGGAACTGTGAATAACATTTGAGGATATATACATGTAAACTGTAATCTGCAGTAGATTTAAGGCCTATCTTGTACAGATGAATATGGTATTTAACGAAGACCGGCTTTCGGTAAAAGTACGATGCTTTCTTTGAACGAAGTCATTCATACCAAGATGGCTGCCAACGTAAAACAACAGTTGAATCAGTTGATGAACTTGTCCCACTCAAGCGGTTCACACAAAGATGTTACAGAAAAGTAAGCAGCCTTACAATTTAGAACTATGAAATGCTCATAAAATATAGCATAAGGAGAATTTGACGGGAATATCATGATAAAGCCCCAAGAACATGAAAAAATGCTGTGTTGCAAAGAAAGGCTTCGACTACTACTAGACTAGACGAGTAGTAGAGCTGGACTCGAGTGAAACTCTAGATCTGGAATCTAGATCTAGACTAGATCTGGATCTAGAGATCTAGATCTAGAGTCAAGGAAACACATATGGGCCACTAAGCTCTTCATGGAAGACAGATCATTCTAGTTTTCAAGTATGAGTGCTTAGGTTTCTTTATAAGTGTTCAGTGTAGGCCTAGTAGTGTGACAATTACATATCCCTGCCCATGTTTGGGGTGTCCCATAGCTGGCAGAAGATTTGTATGTTTGCTACAATGAAATTACCATGTCCTACTTTGACCCATCAGAATGGCATCCCATATGGGACAGGGAACCCAATATGGGACACCTACAATTTTCAGCCCAGTGAGTTAATAAATTATGGGAGCATTATTCCGCACCCGAAACTCGGGTGCTAGTTGACCGTACAGAATTCCGCACCCGACTTTCGGGAGCTAGTTGATCGTACAAAATTTCTCATCTGAGTCTCGGGTGCTGATTGATTGTAAAGAATATTATGCCACCGAGTTTCGAGTGTAAGTTAATTGTGAAGAATTGTGCATGCGAATATGGGTGTTGTTAGTTGAATGTAGAGAACTATGCATCCAGGTATGGGGTGTTAATTGATTGTAAAGAGTTACAGAGATGATAAACTTAACAGTCTGATCACACATTACAAAACTTCGAGTATGGTGGCCAGAATGTAAAAAAAAAAAAAAATAATAATAATAATAAATAAATAGTGTACTGCCAGTCAGTAAAAAGGTTTTGTTCAATAAATGCTAAATTTATCATAGAGAATGCTAGGCTGATGAACAAAGTTTCAAGTCAGCCACATTTATGGAGGGGGAAAAGGCAGGAAAAGGGGAACGATGCTATCCTTGATCCAAAATGGGAACAAACAATAGTCCCTTGTGCGGAGTCAATTAATCGTTTCCGTTTTTTGTTATCAGTTTCTGATTTTCTGCTGTTCTTAAAAACAAATACGCACTTTGTGTCATCCTCAAATTTCTTTAGTTGTTGTCTGAAATGATCACCTGAGGTAAACTTTGCACTGACATAGAAAATATCGCTTCTTGTCGAGGGTCCCATCGTGGGCGCTTTACAGACTGGATCTATGGGGCCAGCCTACCACGCTGATTCACGGAGTGGTGGGCAACGGCATCTTCTGCGCATGCGCGAACCGGGTGCAAACTAGTCTGACGGCATTGTACACCCGAAACTCGGGTGCGGAATAACACTTCGTTTCTAAAATCCCAAAACAGTCATGAAAAAAGAATATTTTGAAACCTTCCTTGATGGAAATGAATATAAACGGCAGTTTATTCCTATGCTGCCACAGCAGAGAAAGAAATCTGTATCATCTATCAAATCTTCATCAGTGATTTTCCCAGTTACATGAACTGATTTGCTTTGAATCTCATGAGAGCTTTTTTTCTATAGGCAGTAAAAAAAAAAATTTAAAAAGTGTCAACTTAGGTAAGGCCACTGAATAAGAAGTTCAAATAAATGCATGAATAGACTTATAGAAAGAGATGGATGGGATTTTTCTAAATTTTACTAGGAGACCATCGAAGTTGTCAGCCAAGATCTAGATCTAACTCATAAGAGTTGAAAATTCTACTCCAAATATTTGATGCACCAAAGCCAAAGAATTACTAAGATAAAATATTTTACCACTGTTCTGAGAACATTCTTGATGCATTTATGCAGCGTCTTCCTCTACAAGTGGTTGAAATCTAACCCAAATCTATTTGAATGGCCCAGGTGTCATCCCTATTGTAGCCTATTAACTCTTATAACCCAAAGTGACGACTCAGTCATCTCTGGGCCAGGGTGTGACCATCAAAGTGATGACACAGTTGTCACTGAATTGGCGTGTGGCTAATCTCAAAACTCTATGCTACATGGCCACAAATGGAACCACTTTGAAACTAAAAAGGTTCAGAACTGAAATCGAAATGAAAACTAGCGGGAGCTGCTTGAAAAGACAGTAGTTTTTTAATCCCAATTTAACAAATTTATTCAGGGAATTAATTCTGGCAAAACTAAGGAAATTAGGTATTTTAAGCAAAATCACATGACCTAGGAAACATCGCTCACATATATGGCTTTGTTTACTTGCTCTGCGCATGACAGACTCTGGACGAATGATGAGCTCTCAGATCTGTCACATCATATAAAAAAAGCCACATGTGAGCGATGTTCACTAGGTCATGTGATTTTGCTTAAAATACCTAATTAAATATGGATAAACAACAGTTAATCAGTGATTAAGACATTCATCAAAATTTGATGTAAAAAGCCTGTTAAAGTTTACATCAAAACTATAAACCTGCATCTATGCATCTTGTCTTTAACATCACATCAATTAAAATTTTGTCAACGAACATGAATCTAGATTCTAGGTCACAGAGAGTGAACTATGAGTTCCAACAATTCACCCTCATTAGTGGTACCTCTGCCACATGTGTTGTGTGGAAAATTTCAAGTTTTTTTTGCGGTAATAGTAACTGGTAACACTAACACTAGTAACAGTAACAGCAGCTATACACTAACATTCCTATTTAATGGTACATTTCATAGAGATCTTGATCTACATGTACTTACATGTGAGATATCAATATTAAAATCAGGGAAGATGAAATGGAGACCAGTGGGAACTGATATAACGGGTCTTTGTTCCTCAACTGTCTGTGTCTTGGGAGGTTGTGTGGTCTCCTTCATAATATCCATTATCATTGCAATTTTCATCTGAACTTTTCTGTCATCACTCAAACCTTGACCTGACGGGACAGTTTGAGTTATGTTACACGAGTCGGGTCTCACGTTCAGTGAAACTGCAAGATTGTCATCTGGCGATGATTTTTCTTCATCGATGTCCATTGTCACAAATCATCCGCCTTTAAAGACTTCGGCTAGTCGAAATCTATCCCGTCCCCGACTACTTTATTAACAGGTATATCAAGCAAGCTTTAAAAATGACAATGCAAGTAGATCTTAGATCTAGCAACTGCCTGAATTTAAGAAGAATGAAAGGCTTCAAAGGCAGCACCTAGACCTAGACTCTAGATCTAGATCTAGATCTAGATCTCAACTTAACTTTTTTCTTTTAGCGTCTTTGTCTCGTCACCCAGGAAATGATCGTTTAGCCTTTTGTCATTTTATGATTATATTTATGTAGATATCAATCTAGCCTAGATCTAGATAATGCATCTGTAGATGGTTGGTTTGGATTTTCGGTCCCTTTGTCCGCTGATAGGGCTTTGATTTGCCTGCAGCCTGCAGCTGTATTTTGTTGATTCGCTTAAAACAAATAAAAATAATATTACCATTAGACCTGTTATAAAATTAGATGTCAATCTAGTTTCGATATCTCCTGCCAGTCATAGCATTATAAGAATCTTTGTTGTTGTTGTTGTTTGAAACGTCAATGATAATGTTCTTATACTCATGCAAATTGAAATTCTAACACATGTATTTGATTTTCTTTACCGTAAGTGGTTTGGAGAACTCTCTTGAAAGTGGGAACAAAAAGAACAAACAGATGTTTACAATAATTATGCGTTTACGATGCTGAAAGTCAACGTTGTCAGTACTGAAGCGCATGTATTGAAACCAGAGCGCCTAGATCTATGTGCTACTGCAGTTTAGATTGTATGATCAAATCTGCTGTGTTTATGAAATACTCGTAGTCTTCAGACTAAAGAGAGATTTTTTGCGATGTCTTTCTCTTTGGATGTGTTGTACTATACCCCCATTGTTTTTCTGATTCTTTATCTGCTGTTGAACTTTATTGCGAAGACACCTCTTCATGTGTGTATAGTTGTCCTCGGCGACATTGGACGCAGTCCCCGCATGCAATATCATGCTCTAAGTTTTGCAGAAGAGGGCTTTCGAGTGTATTTGGTTGGATACAGAGGTATGTGAATCATAATCGTTTTTCTTTATATGTTGCCTTCATTCCATATTATTATCATTATTGTTTTTCTATCTTACAAATTAACTCATTCCTTTTACTGTTACTCTAACAGTAACACTTTAATCCATTTTTTTTTAAGCCTTTCAATCCTGAGATAGTAGAATTATCTTGGCATTTAGGCAACCATTTTTGTCACTGCCTGATTTCAGTGAGAATTTTTGTGGGCAGAAATTTGGAATTGGAAATTTTGCCCGGGCAGTGGCATGTAGCGTACTCTTTCATCAATTTTGAACTGCCAAGGGGGCACTTCTGTGCTTTAGTGGTCCCTCTCTCACGCAGACTGGAAGTACAAATGGCACATATTGATACTGCGATGATTATGCTTAGTCACTTAGGCTATTAAAATGTATTCAGTATATACCAAATAATAGAATAACCCTGCTGGCTTAACCTGCTGGGACCCTCGATCAGCTCAAGTCCACCCTAACGCTAACATATAGGTCCGATGAGCGGGTGATGGTCCTCCCTAACGCTAACATGTAGTCGACATGCGCCATTCATACTTCCGGGCTGCTCAACGGGACTGCGCAAGAGAGGGATCACTAAACAACGGTAGTGCCGCCAAGGGTCCTTTAACGTGCATTATGTACACACAGGACTTCTGAAATATCTTCCCCCATATCTGGGAAGGCTAGATGTCAGGCTTCCTTACCCAAAGGAAACCAGGGGGCCGTTGAGTTACAGTGGTCTCTGCCTAAGAACCCTCTGCCTAAGAGCCCGGTCCGCCTAAGAACCCGCCTCTGCTGCGAAACGGAATTTTTTCTCTATAATTTACCCCTCTAAGAACCCGCTCTGGGCACTCCCAAGTAAAAAAATCTGTCGAAGAACCTGGTGTCGGGCCAAGACACCCAAGTACTTATACGGTAATTCCACATCATACTGTCCACTTGAGAGAAACGCGCAGCTCTAGATGTGCAGTAAAAAGGGGGTGGAGGTGGAGGGAACAGGTAGACAAAGGAGTGGAAGTGATGGTTGATGTATGACTGCATAATCAGGCCACGTTGTTGACTAACTCGTAACCATTTCTTTGTTTGACAACACGTGGGACAGCATTTGTGATTGGTGGTGTAAGTTTAGACTTCTGACTGGTCAGCTGTTTTGGTCCTTCAGTTGGTCTGTAAACACTTGAGTCACTCATGTGATTATCCACAGGGTGGCATAGCAATCAACATGGATACCGTTATGTGACAATCACATAGTGTTTAAGCACTGAGCAGTATTGATGTAACTATATGCTAAAAAGATCAGGAATTGCTACATCTAATTACACACAGGGAAGAAGGCTGTACTTATTCCCATAGATAAATCTTTAACTAATGGTAACAATCAACTAATTATAGTTGTGAAGACAAACTGTGGTCAGATGGGTTGCATAACTTTTCAGTTCGCCCAAGAACCTGTCCGGCTAAGAACCCACTTTTTTTTGTCCCCGGCAACCGGGTTCTTAGGCAGAGACCACTGTATTGAAAAAATGCAGGTTTTGATCTTCATGTCCTTCCATCCCCCAAGTCGATCCCAGCCTCACCGCTGTGAGTTGTTTTCTCCAGAGACAGATGCCAAACCGCAGAGCCACTGCACCCCTAATCCATTCTGCTTTGCATCCTCAGAGTATATACCCCCAAGCTTAGGAAGAATGAGTAGCTTCCACATCTAAAGAAAAGAAATTTTTTTAGCCATACCTTCCTCACTTCCCCCCCTCTTCCCGCTCCCATCCTTGTGTTCATAACACTATATCAATCAAGACATTCTAAACTGAAGCAAACTAATTTGTTCTGGTAATAACTAATCTTGGCACAGATATCACTTCCTTGTATATCTGCACTTTCGTTATTTGGGATTTCTGTATTCCTCGAGTTTTAAAGGGGAAAAACCATCCCTCTTTGTCATTACAGGTTCAGCTCCACATGAAAACGTGCTGCAGAATGAAAATATTACAATCTATCATGTCAGAGAACCACCACACTTGTTGACAAGTGAGTTGCTTACATTTTTGTCATTAAACTAGTTTTATGATTCATGATGTGACAATAAAATGCCAATGTGATGTCTAGTTTAAAATATCGGTGACCTGTAGAGAATAAAATACAAGTTAATCATAACTTTTGATCAATAACAGTGTCATCAAGATATCTGATTTCAGCTAGTAGAATACTGTTAAACTGAAAATTGAAATTATGGTATAAATATTATTTTCACGTGGAATAAATTTTGCTATATCTGATATTGTATGATGAAGATCTGTGCTAATGAAAGTAGCCTACACTTTTTTGTCTTCTGATTTTGAAGGTATCATGTCACTTATTTCACTTGTGATTTGTGATGTCAGCGGTGAATGATTAAAACTTTTTCTTGATACCTATTTTATGTTTATTTTACAGAGTTGCCCAGGCTGGTGGGCTATTTGTTGAAGGTCATGTGGATGTCTGTCTCATTGGGTTGGACTCTTCTTCTTTTGCCCAAGATGTCTTCAATATTGATTCAAGTAAAAAATATACCAGAATAATCAGATTAGTCAAATGATCATTTACTCTGTGAACAGTGATTTTTTGCAAACTGTTTCAAGGAAGAGAATCGAACAAGTGAAGCAGGACACTACATTTAGGATATCATAAGCCATTATCAATTTTGTGCAGATGATATTTCTTACAATATCCTAATGTCTTTGAGATATGTACAGAAGGAAAAAGCAAGCTGAATTAGTTGGTAAAGAATAATGATGGAACTCTGCACTTTGATTGAGTTATCATCATTTCTGCACTGTAGATGTATATAGATATATATTCATAGATATAAAAAAGTGCAAAGTCAAAGATATTTGAGAGCATATTAGATTACATGTTTGTAAAAGTCATCAGTCACTAGCTTTAAAAGAGACAATACTGCTGTTTTCTTTACATGAAAAAACTTATTGAGTATTATGTTTATCTCTCTTTTCAGAACCCTCCGTCCATACCCACAATAATTATGGCTTACTTCGTTAGTTTGGTCAGATTTTGCACACTGGTTATAGACTGGCATAACTATGGTTACACTATTCTGGCCATGGCGCTGAAAACCGGGCACCCCTTGGTCAGATTTGCAAACTGGTGAGACAGATATCGAGTCAGCCTGATATTTTTCAAGCTTAATGAAAAACTATTTGAGAATGCCAGGCATAAAACAACTTTGTTGTAATTGAATTAGAATATGTATGTGTATATATATGAGACTTTATATTTATGATGCACTAAATCTGTGTATTCCTGATAAGTATTTTAGTGAAAAAGTTGATTCTTATGGTTGTCAAATACATTGCAATTTACATGAGAACTTTTAAACATTTCTCTGTGCCTGGTTATAGTTTACAATTTATTTTATTATATGCTTGCCCTTGTATAAACATCAAACCAATTCTTTCTCATTTGTTTTGTTTATGATTGAAGTGTCATTTATCGGTTTGAATTATTTATTTGAGGAGGAGACAAGAAGAATGGGAATAGCATGAAAATTTTGGGGGGGGGGGGGGTAAATCAAGTTGTTATGGATTAAATAAATTGGGCGCATCTTCAGGTATGAGAGAGTGTGTGGTCGTTTGGCACGATACAACTTGTGTGTCACATATGCGATGGAAGAAGACTTGAGTACTAATTGGAATATCAAGTAAGTGTTCTTTTTTCTTGCATTTTCTTTTAAAACTGCAATGAAATTCAGAAAAAAAGAAAACAACAGAAACACATTAAGTGATTTACCTCATAAGTTTTCAATGATGTAATTATATACTAAAAAAAGAGCAGGAATAGCTCAATCTAATTATAACACATACACACAGGGAAAAAGGATCTACTCACTCGAAGAGATAAATCTTTAACTAACGGTAATGATCAACTAATCATAGTAGTGAAGAGAACCTGTGGTCAGGCGGTTTGGGTAACTTTTCAGTCGGTAGAAATGATGTCAAAATTAGCCAAGAGTAGTGTTATTATCACTCACCGACAAATGACAAGAAGTTTGAATGACTCATGAGAACATGGGATGTGAAAATTAGAGCCAGAGCTGGTTTTGAGTAAATCAGTAGAATTGAAATTCAGGGCTAAAAAGTACTTCCTAAATTCAAATCCAATAGAGATTTGTACATTATTTCGTAACAGACCAGTAACGAAGTCTAGTACATGTATAAACAATTTGTAAGCTTTACTACCAGCTCTGAGATTTTTTTGCCTGACTCTCAAATTTGAACTAATTGTTACTGTGCTTTAGGAAAATTACGTCATCATATCAGTGTGCCATGATGATGAATTTACTCAAGGAATGACTATAGAGTATGAAAAAACAAATATGCACAAATAAAAATGTTTGTTGAATGGTATCCAGGAGGAATTTTTTTGGATTTTTTTTTTGTGACATAAATGATGATTTTAGACATGCATCTTGCCCACACAGAGCATTAGCTGTTCATGATACTGCATCTGCCAATTTCAAACCAGTCTCAGTCACCGAACAACATGATCTCTTCCTTCGATTGGATAAAGATTACTCTGTATTTCTGTCCAAGTAAGTAAACTTGTAGCAGAGAGCTATCATTTAAAACTTTGTTGTTGTTGTTATCATCATCAGAAGAAAATGGCATGGTTTGAAAAAAAAAAAATACAAAAATAGGCTCATATCTGTCTCTCATCATTTTTTTATCACTGCTAACAAACCTATGCCTTTTGCTTTGCATGCTTTGTTTAGGTCCACTTTATCTGTGCTGCCACTTTCTGAATGTCTCCAAAAACTAAATGTTCTATACTCTACCAAGTATGATGTTTGTTGATTATGTCTGAAAATAACAAAAGTGAATGAGTTTAATGTCTAAAAGTTTATGAAGAGAATAAGCAAAAACCAAAAAAGAGATGAAATACCAAAGCTCTATTTTTGTTGGGGTTTTTTCTCAGACTTTAATTTACAATTTTTTATTCATCTTTAAGGGATGGAGACACAAGCAAGACAGCACTTACAGAGAAGGATCAGTCAGGAAACATTATCAAATCTGATCAGCGGCCAGCACTGCTTGTTAGCAGTACAAGTTGGACAGGTGCCGGAGATATTTGCTGTATTTATACATTTTGTTTTATGTCCCAGGGAAATTTTTCTCTTTTCTTTCCTTTTTTGGTTAATTTATTTGTCATGCTTTGGGGGATATTCAAGTACATAGTTGTGAATATTGTTTTGATACTAGTTTCTTCCTTAGTATTGACCGTTCTTGATATATTTTATGAAATCATGAGTTCTGCCACACAAGGAATCAGTACCAGGCCCAGTAAAGAGAGAATCATGTAAATATGGATTTGATGGAACCACCTATATCTGTGTTATCTAAACTCATGTGTAGAAGAGTACACTGATCACACTGCTGTAATAGTATACGGACAGAGAGATTGATATTGTTGAAATAGTTTAGCCCCGAAGGACATACTTAGATATTGTGACAAAAAACTTGTTTCAACATAACTGAATTTAATTACTTCTTAGATATATATTCAAATATAACTTTCCACAATTCTACAGGGCAATTCATTTTCTAGAAACTGTGGTTTGTTTACTCTGTGTTACAAGAGAGATAGCAAAACTAAATTTCAGTTTTCAGGAACAGAAATTTCCTTTAAAAAAAAAGAATTTTTTGTTTAAAGTGTGTTGGCATATAGAGCTGTGTTACGAGGTCGTTCACACACGCCGCGTGTAGCATGGATAGATGTTGGTGGGCAGGAACTATAATACTCAGCATTAATCTTTTATTGATGATTACAAGAGAACCAGGAAATTTTCAAGTATGCCGTTTTTGCCAAAAATTGTGGGAAAAAAATATAGAATGTCATATCGTAAAAATACCTTCTTTATTCCTAGGGCTGCAAAATATGTGTTAATGCTGTCTATTATCATACTTTTACTGGACATGTCTTTGTTCTAACTTTTATCTAATATTTGTTAGACACAGTGAGCACAGATATTATAACAAGTATTTAAGATTACAGCATTCAGAGACGTGGGTACCCGCTTGAATATTTAGGACCGGCAGCCTCCTCCCGCCCTCCCCCTTTTGCCAATTAAACATACGTACAATTTTCTATACATTTGTAGTTATGTCGATATACCATGCTGAGTAAATAAGACCTACCTGTAAACGGTGGAAGGGACATAACTGTTCTTTTTTCAATGCTGGTCATTTTAGTTCAGTTCACAATGGACCAAATTAAGTAAATATATTAAAAGGTCTTCTGGCCGAGCAATACATGTAGTCTGTCACTGTCAGTTTCTGGATCCGTTTATTATTATAGCATAATTTTCACTGTCATTTGCTGGACATTTGTGCCATAGATCATTAAAAGTTATCAACTACTTGGACTATAGCATCTGAGGTACTGTTTCAACAGATACCAACATAACGTTACCTTATTGATATTAAGTATTATTTCTCTTTAACTCCCTTCCCCATCCACCCATCCCTCCGGCTTAATTGTAATCTGACCATATTTGTTAATGCTATTCTCATAATTTTCATGCGCATCTCCATTCCTAGCCACGTTCCTACCCTGATTAAAAGTTAGGTGACACTCATTTAATTTTCGGTCTCGGTGACCAACTACAAAACTGTGTTTCGAAAACTTTGGCTTTTTTGTTTTGTTCTGCCCTTTTTTTTGGTCTCCCTTAGCCAATGTGGAAAATGAATTTGACATATTTGCTCCACACGAAAGACCGCCAATTGACATTGTTTTGATATTCTATGAAATGTGAAACTGGTAATATTTTCTACCACCCTTTTCCGCAGCCTTGTTTTAGTGACAGTGATAATTATGTTTGGGTCAATGTCCATGTGTTTCTGGTTTGTCTGTCCGGTTTTTATGGTGATAGGCCTTTGTTTCTATTTTTTTTTTCCTCTCTCTGAACCCATGGTGTGGGCATTATTTTCCTAACGTTGGTTAAATTTGGTACGTTTGGTTCTCTCTCTCTCTCTCTCCTTCTCTCTCTTCTTGTTAGCGAACTGTCTGGGCATATAGTTAACTTTTAAAAAAAAAATATTTATTGTATATAATTCTGTATAATTTAAAACAGGAAAGAGGGAGAGGGGCATTTTGAATTCTAAGCAACCTCCAGTACAGGTCTTTGATTAAGTTTGAGATTGGTGACAACTTGTCAAAGTTGACACATGTAGCACCAGCAATGACTCCAGAATCTCACGAGTGAAATCAGTCAAACCGCAACTAGACTTTATGAGCAAGACAGAGGGTATCTGATGTTTATGACGCCTTATCTTATGTAATTAAAAGTTATGAAATATATTAACACCCGCACATAAATTTACTACTTTGTATCTTTGTGAAAGAGAAAGTCGGGCTAAAATGCATTTGTCGTTTCATAATAAGCTACAATCTTCATAGTATTTGCCATGAAATGCTCATAGATATAACATAACATGAGACTTCACCGGTTATTTTTATCACTGGCCATCAGAGAAAAAGCTGTTATGTTATACATTTTGTGGAATATTTAAAAAAAAAAAAAAAAAGGAGGAAGAAGAAGAAGAGAAGAAGAAGAGGAAAAAAAAAAAAAAAACGAAAGAAAGCTCAATGTTTTATCTCCTTTCTAATCCCAAAAGTGACCTTAACGGTCATCGCGAACAGTATACATTCATGTTCCCAGACGAGATTCAGTACCCTATATTTACACGGTTTTTCATTTCATTTTGACCTTGAATACATGGATCCAAACAGACATTTATTTTTCAGTTTCCTCCCTTCCTGTCTAAGTTTTGTATCATTCTTTCTTTGACCCCCCCCCCCCCCCTTCCTACAATTTTCATTGTGTGCTATATTATCTTTGGTGTGCCGTTATGTGTAGTTTAGATTGTTGTCCTAAAAAAAAAAAAAAGACAAGGGTGGCCAGGCCGTGCCTGCTTTGAGAAAAATACTTGTACGCAAAAATTACGAACCAAAGCCGTACACTGACAGATATTAATATTCCCGTGACCCATCACACACACACACACACACACACACACACACACACACACACACACACACACACACACACACACACACACAC
>JBCAUA010706731.1:0-15320 GCA_038406235.1 Peronia verruculata | reverse complement strand
TGTGTGTGTGTGTGTGTGTGTGTGTGTGTGTGTGTGTGTGTGTGTGTGTGTGTGTGTGTGTGTGTGTGTGTGGTACATCAGCACGACTACGGCTACATTACCTGAAACACTGGATTATCGACACTCAGAAGTTTGAACAGGTACACCAAGATGTACAATATATGGTTATCAAGTAATCTAACATGTAATCAACAGTTATCATCATCCTCATTTGCCCTGTAGACTGCTTAAACATCAGTAACTCACCGCATCTTGCAATGATTGTTTGGATTATCAACTGATGGCATATAATGTTTTGGACTCTACCTTACTGTTTTACATTATGATATTTTAGTTTTCTTTATCTTGAGTGTCTCAGTATGTGAGTGTGTGTATGTGTGTGTGTGTGTGTGTGTGTGTATGTGTGTGTGTGTGTATGTGTGTGTGTGTGTGTGTGTGCGTGTGTGAACGTACACATAATGTATCATATCATGTCTGGAAGAAAACGTCAGATTAGATGACGAGTATTTATTACTTTTGAGAAGAAACAACAAACAAACGGACACATTGACAAACCAATTTAAAACAAACCACGGCTGAAACTACAGGATGGAACGAACAGATAAAATAGAAAGTTAGAGGTCACACTGGAGGATTTGAAGACCTGGCCTCTGTCAGAGGTCGCAGGCTACCTTGGTCTGGCCACATTACGAGATCTGAGCGACTGTCTCAGGCGATGCAACCGAGATAACATCCCGGTCCCCGCCGGAGGCTGGAAGGCATATCAGAGCCAGACCCAGGCGATCCTTCCAGAGACCATCGCAGAAAGAATTGGCAGACACATGCAAAGGAAGACCTGGGCAGACAACATGGAAAAATGTATTGGCAAAACATTTACAGAAACACACAGACCTCGTACACAGCAGAAGAAAAATGGAGAGAGCTTGTGGGAAAATGGGAGATCGGTTCGCAGATTATCTGCCCCTTTCAAAAGAGGGACTTGAGTAAGGGGAGATCATTTGGACAAGACGTTTACTTCCCTTTGCCAGACAAAAGAATTATTGAGCAAAAAGTGTAAAGAAGAAAAAACCCTTTCACTGCTTGCCATTTGAAAGACTGATAGCCAAAACAATTGATAAAATTATAACAATAAGAAGAAATATTCTCTTTCCAACATATATTATTTTGTGGAATTTTTCATGGCGTATATCTCACATAAAGAGAGCAAAAGTGATTTTTCCCTCTTTACACTATTTGTTCAATCCCTCTTTTGTCTGGTAAAGGGAAGTCATAGGACTGAGCACAACGATCTCCCATTCTGCGACGTTGTCCTCGCGATTCTTTACAAACCAAGTAAGCAAATATTAGCATACTATTGCCACACTCTATGCTGGTCGAAGACAAGGGGAGGTCATTGTGCTCAGTTCCATTCCTTCCCTTTACCAGACTAAAGAGGGATTGAACAAGAGTGCAAAGAGGGAAACGATCACTTTTGCGCCCTTAACGTGAGACATATAATGAATTTTTTTTTTTTTAAAATTATGATTGTAAAGTGAATGTTTTCCTCTTATTGTTATTATTTTATACACCGCTTGCTCAACACCTCGTTTGTCTGGCAAAGGGAAGTAAAAAAAGTCTGGTCAAAATGATCTCCCCTTACACAAGTTCCTCTTTTGGAAAGGGCAGATAATCCGTGAAACTATCTCCCATTCCATATAGTATATTGAGAGATTTTTTGACTAGTTCATTTTTTCCCCACTGGTTGGGCTAAGCCACGACTAATTCTGAGTATCACTGAGGGGACATTTCGGTACTTGGGGGGATAACTGACGTGTGAAAGTCTCTGGCTGGCAGTCAGGTGTGAGGTACCTGTTAGATGTCAGATAACGTGCAGCTCTGGACTTAAGAACTCCACCAACACCTTGTGCCTGTCCCTATCACCTGGGTGGCTGACCTTCCACTTGCATTTGATGGACAATTATTTTCTATCCTATGTGGCCGTTTTTGTATAGCTTGACCGTCTTGGACAGGGTGTAGTTTATGACGGCGAGGTAATCTTCTTCTGCCTGGTCGGTATGTGGAGGACGACCATCTTATGCTGACGTCAGAAGATGGAGACTTGGCTTAACGTGGATTTTAACCGTCATTTTGTGCTTAAGTTATTTCACCCCCAGACGGCTGGTCCCTTCTTTTATGGCTGACCTGTACGTGGGCTCAGTCTGTGACCCCAGAGCTTCACTTACTGAACATAAAACAAAACAAAAAAGAACCCCCCCCCCCAAAAAAAGCAGTATTTTACAGAGAGCTGCCTACCACAGTTGTGCTGAAGATGAGACCATTAACAGCCACGTGTCCCTAACCTAACCAGCTGTTGTGAACTGCAGACACTTTGGATAGTGGAGAAACCGTCAAGGACTCGTCTGCCTTGCCCTCACGGTCACATACCTAGTTCTCTGTCCATACTCTGGGCTGATTTATCCTTTTAATGATGTAAAAAGGTATATATAGAAGGAGGGAGACAGGACGACTTGCTAAGACACCATCCACAACTGAATCCTTGAGAACAGTACAGAATAGGGAGATAGATATAGATGAAAGTGAGAGTAAGGGTGGAATTGAAGGTGGGGGTGGAAGTGTTGATGGAGGTGGGAATGAAGATGAAAGTGAAAATGAAAGTGCAGGTGGAGGCAAAGGTGAAAATGAAGGTGCAGATGGAAATAAAGATGAAAATGAAGGTGCAGGATGGAGAAAAGGTGAAATGAAGGTTCAGGTGGAAGTTGAGGTGAAGGAGCCTTATTGGTTGCCACAGGTACAGCACGTTTGGCGTGAAGATGGTGAGACAGATATTAAAAGTGCAATATAAATAGTGATTTCTGAAAGGTTCAACTTTCATGCAACCGTTGAGACAAATTGAATATTTTGATTTCAAAACATCATTGCCGGTCCAGAGAAGTCTGTTTTTATTTGTCTTATGAGCGGACTTCTCTCCCTGTTACATCAGAACGCCCCCCCCCCCCTCGTCCCTCCCTGTGGTTATGGTTTTTATAAGCTTTTCAACCTCCTTTAGTGGTGGTTATCCCAGCTGTCCACAATCGTGGTCAAAAAATAACATAACACTATTGTGTTATGTGATCCCTCCCTCATCACAGACGTAACCTTATATTCACGACAATTCTAATTTTATTTTTGTTCATAAAGCAGAAAAGAAAGGAACGTTAGGTCAGACAGAAGGAGTAGGAGGGAGGGGCTGGGAGGGGGGGGATGGTAGATAGAGACTGGTCATCGTGCTATCCTAACCCAATGACCCATTCACAGTTCTGATAGCAGAGTCTCAGGTCTGTCTGCGGACCAATCAAATTTACGCTGGGATCCAGGCGCCATTGTGCTAAGGGAAATGTCTCCTGTCGGTCAGTGAGGTCGTCAAGTTTCTGTTGTTTGTGTGTCGGGAACTGTCTGTCCACATCGATACCGCCCAGTGTCCGGTTCGGCAGCTGGTCAGTCGTGTGGTCTGGACAACAGAATGATAGCTGGACCATATGAAGTACGAGGCCATGTTCATGCAGTAGCACTTGCAGTTACGTTCTATATATACGTCTTTCACCCTCATGATGGAGCATATCTCAACTGTCCTTTATTTAAAAAAAAAAAAAAAATCCTGATTAAAATAACAATAAAAATCCTGTCTTAAAAGCTGCTGACTTTCAGCTCCCAAGACACCTTAGTTACCAGGTGCATGTGCGGGACGGAATGGTACCAAATTAGTGAGTTCTCTGACCACATGACATAATTAACATTTTTTAATCGAATTGTTCTCTGTCTGTATGTCTTTATGTCTGTCTTTCTGTCTGTCTGTCTGTCTCTCTCTCTCTCTCTCTCCGTTGTCTTTTCCTTTCTCTCACACCTTTGCTATGCCCCTTCTTTCTCTACCCCCCCCCCTTTCGCCTTCTCCCCGCCTGAAAAAGTGTCCTGTGCATATGTATAGTTATAATTCTCTTTTCGTCCATTTCTTAATTCTTTCTTCTCTTTTTCTCTCTCTTTTCTCTCTCTCTCTCTCTCTCTCTCTTCCCTCTGTCACAGTCTCATAAAATGATGATAGTACTTTTATTATTTCAAAATCGTGCTGTTATTGTTCTTGATGCGACAGTTGTAGACAAATTACCAGCATGCATTGTTGAATCAGTCATCTTGTGGACAAATAGTCTAGGCATCGATTCCAGCCGATAATCGCCGACAGCCTCCCATTGCCGTGAGAGGACGCCGGCTGACCCGTGTCTCATTCACTGAGATTGATTTTCTTCCGGCATGCAGATGAGGAAGTCAACTTTTCTCGTGCGTAACTACAGTGATTCACAGGACAGAAATATCTCACAGCTGCTATTCCAGCTCCACATTTTGCCTGACTACACAGATCGTTTTGTCTTGAAAAGTGTATTTATCATTGATTTTGTTCTTCGTGTGATTTGTTATCTCATGTTTAATGTTGTTTGCTGTTGTTGTTTTATCTCAGAGTTATTGGAGAATTGATGTCCCTCTTGAAATGTGCTGTATTTATTGTTTGCTAATGTTGTGATAAATTGTTACAGACCTACATAGCCGCCTGTGATAATATGTAATAAAATTGGCTTGTTCTGTGTGTATTGACCTTGAAATGCCAAAACTGCCAAAATAAATTGACCTTACGATCATCCACGATCTTTAATTTCGTTTCGGCTGAGCACACAAGAAAATTCAACATCACCCACAAAATGATAAAGGATGACTTGTCCTTGAACTGCAGCACTTTACCAACAACCTTGACCTTGACCATTTCAGATGTTCTCACTGGCATCTTTAGTGATCATTAACTGCATCCAGAGCTGTGTGGGACATGATCTGTGACATCACGGAATTCACTTGCTATCTCTGTGGCTTTCTTCTCCTCCTCCCTCTTCAGGTGTCAGGCCTGGCGCACACATCGACGACCAGGGACTTCCAATCTTCTCTGTTCTCAGCTTTAGGGGTGAAGTCAATTTTTTGACAAGGCGTTATCTTGATCTGATGTTAACCGTCTCAAACTGTTTGTATATGTCTCGTGTTCCCTTGGTTTTTCCGCATAAAATTAGCTTCTCTGTGCCATTAGTGTTCCATAAAGACCATAGACCGCAAGCCTTTTGATTGGACGTAGGTAGGCCCACTAGCCTATTGTTATTAGAGGAGTCTTAGAATTATATGTAAATGCTAACAGATACTTCAGTAAGAATAACCCCTAGATTTCATTCTAACTCTAACCCATACTCTGAATGTAACTATAAGCTTGAAGCCACTGGACCAGGAGTGGCACGTCTCACTTGTGGAGTCTATAATCTGGAATTTAAAAGGTCTAATTCAAAATCTCGAATCCAAACAAACGATGCCAGGTGATTGGTTATATAAGAAGAACCTGATGACCACAGACCAGTGAGTTTATTTTCACCCCAGATTTCACTATTCAGTGTGATATTTTCTTACACATACTACTGTTATTGCCATGTGGGGATAAGACAGGAGTAAAATAATCGCGGGGATGTCACGGCAGTCAGGTGATAGGGGTCGAGGAAAATCATACAGAGGGAAGATCACAGTGTAGATAGAGTGGACAGTTCTCCACTGGCACGGTCTGGCACAGAACTCAGAGGAGCTGGAGTGGAGTGGAGACAATTGTTCTCCATTATATCACGTCCTTAGTTATCAGCGAAGTTCAGCTACAACTTGGCCACTTCAATGGCGTGATGGAGATTCAGAAAGAATTTCTTTATTAAAGGAAAGATCCTCCAGCACAAACGAGTGTTAGAATGTGCTGAGGTAGTGATAGGGTTAGTAGCAGTTGTAGTGGTGGGCGTGAAATAGTAGTCATAGTGTAGTGGTAATGATAGACATAGTCACAGTGGTGGTGGTGGTGGTGGTAGTGATGTTGGTAATGTAGTGGTTGTATAGTGGTAGTGATGTTGGTAATGTAGTGGTTGTGTGGTGGAAGTGATGTTGGTAATGTAGTGGTTGTGTGGTGGTGGTCACAATGTAATGATATAGTGGAAGTGTAATGGTACAGCTTGTGACTCTGTGACTACAAATATGGCCGACAGCTTGGCAGTTGCAACACTCAATAGTCATCAAATATTTATAGCCCTCTCTTGACGCCCGCGCCTTGGCCTCATCCGTCCCTTAACTCCATGTTTGACTAGATGTGCTTCACTGGAGAGAACTCAGTGGACTCTGAGCAAAAACGCCAATCTTTGGCCATGCCCCGCACGATCCCTGGACTGACTGTCGTAGTGTTGTATCTGCACGGAGCCAGGTCATGGTACAGTGGCAGTAAGTAGAAGGTCATCTGGGAGTAAAATTTCAAATTGATGTGGAAACAGAACGAGTCTTCTACAGTAAGCCATTTTTAACTGCCAGCCAAGTACAAGATCTATAGGACAAGCACTGTAAGGAGCGGAAAAATCCAACTTTCTCTTCTTATTTGGAACATGACTGAGGGAAAAGTTTGAAAGATGCACCAGGTGTTGGAAATGTTGTTTTCTCATTGTGACAGTTTTGCTCATTATTTTGAAATATTTTTCTTATCTTTATTTCGTTTGTTTGTTTGTATATGACGTGTGTGTGTGTGTTTTTGTTTTGTTTTGTTTTGTTTTGATTTGATTTTTTAACTTCATATGTTTCATAACAAGAGCAAAGGTTCTCTTTAGTGATTGTATCATATCACTTGTACTGGTAAAGGAAACTACTTAGCTGGGAAAGAAAACAAAAATTGGCTCATTGAGGTATAACCAGGAAATGCAGAATGTCTGGAAATAGGTTGTGGCTTCTGTTGTGTTAGCAAGGATACGGTTCTATTTGTGTGTTTGTGAAGATACGTTGTGTGGAAAAACAGTGTCACAGTTTGGCTGTTTGTCTACACATCTAGTTGCTTTTCTCTGATGGAGAAACTTTCTATTACGTATGAAGATGTAACAGAGACAGTCAAGTGGTTA
This sequence comes from Peronia verruculata, assembly GCA_038406235.1. NCBI lineage: Eukaryota > Metazoa > Mollusca > Gastropoda > Systellommatophora > Onchidiidae > Peronia > Peronia verruculata. The sequence goes on along the minus strand of JBCAUA010706731.1, from coordinate 8,352 downwards.
CTTTAAGCACGGATGGATTCCTTGTATGTAACAGTTGAGTGTATTATCCTATTTGAATCTCATGTGAGGACAACAGAAAAAATGGTTTAGGTCATATTCGATTTTCTGTCCACCCCCCCCCCCCCACCCCCTCTCCACCCCCATATCAGCACTTAACAGTCACAAGAACACATTCCTTTCAGTCTTCTTTTCGGATCGGAATCTATTTCTCATCTTGGTGATACTACACACCATTTTTATGTTTTATGTCTCAACTTTATCACACAAAGAAGGGACCTGTTTCTTCCTGAAAACATGGGGTTTATTGATGTGCAACACATTAGTTTTAATATCTTGAGATTCTTAGCATCTCGTTTTTATTGGCTTTCAATTCCATTTTTTTTTCCCTTCAATATTAATGTGACAAGTACAGTTCTCGCCTAATGTTTTGTGTACATTAATTTGTTGGCTGTAGTGAAGCTGTTATGAAGCTGTTATGAAGCTGCCACACGGCTCGGCTGGTCGTAGGAGAGACGTTGTTGTTGTGGTTGTTGTTGTTTACAGAGCGGTGTAAGGCAGGTTGTGTGGAGCGTGGGCTGTCGTTATGTTTCTGGCTCTGGGGAAACACTGCCATGCATTGTGCAAGTTTGTGTGGAATCCGTCAACAGGTCCCCAGCTGCAGGGCTGATCTATTCAGTGTCCTCTTTCTATATTCTGTTGACAAGGAGTACGGCATAGTTTGTGGAACTTTATCATTCTGTAAGGTGGTGTACAGTTTTTGATGCTGTCCAGATATGTACCTATATGTAAGTACTGACGGTATGATTTTAGAATGTGAATTGATCCTGGTTATGACAAAGGATCTAATGTAGTCTTCTCTGTTTAGCTATCCTTGTATAATTTGACTGCAAATGACACAATATACATGAAAACCTAGTTATAGTGGCAGTCAGCCTAACAGTTGTATGTCTGTTTGAACAAGAAACCAATGATTTTCCTACCTGTCGATTTCCAATCTTTTCAAGGTTATTAAGATTGGGAAATCGTTTTGACCAACTTTGTTGCTTCCATTTCCCAGATACAAAGACATTTTGAACAAACAGGGTACCGGTATAGACGAAAAAAAAATCACTTTACTTTTTGTCATTCAAAAGACTAATCACTTCAAACAAACACTTGGTATGATAAATGTATTTAATAATTATAAGAGGAAAACATTTTTCTTGCACCATGACTTTTTACAACTTTTCTCATACCCAAGTTTCATGCAAAGAGTACAAAAGAGAACTATAATCAGTTGTCAGTTTCTAGTAGAATTGTTCTTTATCTTTACTCTCTCTTTCTCGCTCTCCATCTTTTCTCTTTCTCTCTCTCTCTCTCTCTCCATCTTTTCTCTTTCTCTCTCTCTCTCTCTTTCCATCTCTTCTCTTTACTTTAGAGACTAATCAGACAAATACCGCACATAACAACATTCACATGTTACCACCAGTTCAAAATAAATCACGAAGTGTTTTCTTCAGAATGAACGGAGAGGATCCTCCCCCGCCCCCGCCCCCGCCCCCCCCCCTTCCCCTCCTCTCTCCGATCACTCCTCCCTTCTCTTATTCAGCATCTATCATGGCTGGATGTAGGTTAAGAAATGCATCCATTCGCTCCTATTCACCGCCAGTGGAGCGTGGCCTGCGGCTTTGTTGTGGCATGAAGTTGGTCATATTATGAATGACGACGCTCCTGCGACTAGGAGGGCTATAAAACACAAAGTGAGGACAGCAACCCTCCCCGTGTGTGTGGTGTAGCCAGCATACAGCAACCGCCGCCTCTTTCCCCTCACAAATCCTCTAGCCAGCTTTGCCACGATCACTCTGTTGTCAACTGTCAGAGACTCGAGAGGAAGATCTTGTGCTTACTTTGGATTTGTTTACCTCCTCGACACGTCTTGTTTTGCGTTGTTTATTTATCTGTTCTCCAGTGTTTTGTACGCTTCCCTGGACTTTAAGTAGTTTATTGACTCCCTACCTGACCTCGGTAAGTATCAGCTGTTAGTCTTGGTGTTAAAAAAATATTTTGTATGTTATATCCTCATCTCCTTATTTCTTTTCGTTCTTTTGCTCTTTCTTTCTTTCTTTTTTTTTCTTTCTTTCTTTCTTTCTTTCTTTCTTTCTATACCTGTTTCTTTCTTTCTTTCTTTTCTTCTTTCTTTCTTTCTTTCTTTCTTCACTCTTTCTTTCTCTCTTTTGTTTGTATATTTCCTCACCGTCATTTTCAGAATACCATGGACATGCAAACATTGAGAGAGGGACGGGGTGGGTGGGAGTCTGAAATAGAGAAAATCATAACAATCACAGCATCTTTTTATGAAATATAGCAAAATGAGATTGTCCAATCCGCAGTTGATCAAACAATGTTAGAAAAAAAAGAAAGCAAATAACATACTATAAAATTATACAAAGAACTTGATACAGATGTTAACAACACTGTGCCAAAGCTTCAATTCAAATTGACTCCTCCTCAGGACCTCAAAAAACAGGGCAATAATTACAGTAGTGACATTATAACACTCGGCAAAAAATAGCCAGCTTAATTAAAAAGTAGGCTGACAGTGAAGGACATCCTCCTTGATTTATGTAAGGAAAATATTACAGGATGCAGGCTTTTAGTAATAAACAATATACAACAATTACAGTGGATCTCATTGAACAATATTAGATTTCAAAATAACTTCAAGTGAACATATTCGTTTTTATTAGGAAATAATAATAACAAGATCTCATTGAATTTCAAAATAACCTTTACACTGGCAAGCCCCTTGCTTAGTTCGTTTTCATCTTGTAAGGTTAGATGGGATTAAAGTATGCGTTGGGGGTTGGGGGGGGGGGAACCACCACCAACAACAGCAACAACAAGCTTATTACCTCATAAACTGACAATTTCTTCTACAGATGTGTGGGTAGCTGGCTGGTTAAGTGATTGATTGGTTGTTAGGTTGGTCGGTTGGTTGGTTGCTTGGCTACTTGGTTGCTTGGTTGACTGGTTCATAGTGTGGTTGCTAAGTTGGTTGGTTGTTTGGTTTGTAAGTTGTTTAGTTGGTTGGTTGATTGATAAATTAGACGGTCGGTTGGTTGGTTAGTTGGTTCGTTGGTTGATTCGTTGGTTGGTTGGTTGGTTGCTTGGTTCACTGGTTCATAGGCTGGTTGCTAAGTTGGTTGGTTGTTTGGTTTGTAAGATTTTAAGTTGGTTGGTTGATTGATAAATTAGCCGGTTGGTTGGTTAGTTGGTTTGTTTGTTGGTTGGTTGGTTGGTTGGTTGGTTGGTTAGTTGGTTCGTTGGTTGATTCGTTGGTTGGTTGGTTGGTTGGTTTGTTGGTTGGTTGGTTCGTTCGTTAGTTCGTTGGTTTATTGGTTGGTTGGTTGGTTGATTGGTTGGTTGGTTGGTTGGTTGGTTGGTTGTTTGGTTGGTTGGTTGTTTGGTTGGTTGGTTATTCTTCACACAAAATGTTCATAACTTTCATTTGATAAACGAATGCCTTGGTTTTACTGCCTTAATTTTACCCATTCCTATGAAACCTTTACAAACAGGGAGGTCCAGCCTATCTCGAAGAGGGTATTTGAATAATGACCCATCGATTGTATTAACATGTAACAATACCGTAATGCATACCTTTTTTCACCATCAAGAAATATACTGTTCAGTATGTCATACAATGTCTACAATGTGGTTTGTTCAACCCCGGCTTTCTGTATCATGTCAATGGACACCAGATCAAGGCTATAAAAGGAGGAATGTCAGTCCCTGCAGTGCTAAAAGGTCGTGGAGCAGTGCAAAAAGAAAGGAGGAGTGGAGAGGTAGAGAGGGAGGGGAGGGGAGAGGCAGAGGGTGGGGGAGGGGATTTCATGCTGACAGATAGGCAGGCTATGCCATGTCATACACAGGTGTCAGGTCTCCATACTGACAGCATATCAGAGTTGGCAGTGACAGAACACGGGTTGTATTTCACAGGAATTTCAATTATTTAACAGGTGCAAAAACAATAAAAGTCGTGTCCGAATCATTTAATATGATCCCCAGCGGCGGTCCGGCGTTTATAAGTAGGTTTTCTGCTCCCACCTGCAGGCGGTGTAAGCCCGGCATTGGTGGGGTGTCTCCCATGGAGTGCCATCCTCGACATTCCAGGAGAGACATCTCTTCTTTCTCTCTCTCTCTCCTTGCTCCTGTCTTCTGTCCTGCTTTCTTTCCTCTCTTCTTCTTGACGTGTAAACGTGTCTTACCGTATTTGATACAATCCAGCCGCAATCGTGCTGATATGCCGATAAACCCCAACACAATAACAACATGTTTTTGTTCATTGGTTTTGGTGTGAAAAACGGGTACAAAAATGTCTTTTTGCCACAACTATAGTCCTATCAATGTTGGAACCTGTTTTGAAATACTGATATCTTGTGCACCAGCAGCCGAAATAACTTGAGGACGGAAGCTGGCGTTTTTATTTTTATTTTTTAATTGTCTTTTTCTTGTTATTGTTGTAGTTACTCTTTTATTTTCTTTCAGTATGTGAACGATGTTACTGCCATAGGGAAAGAGTGAGTCTGAGACCACCAAGGTTTTGTGGTTTTAAAGTTAATATCAGGCCTGTACATTCTTCAAGCGATGATCTTTTAACATGACGTATTTCGCCACGCTATTGAAGCGTGACTACACAAGTTACCAATTTATTGTCGCATATACTGTTGTGACTATATAAAACAATACTCTAAGCTGCTTCTTTTCTATTAATTATACGTACATATTGTTCGTCGACAATTGGACTGCCACCATCTGTAAACTGTTGGTCTCTTTTTGGATTTATGTCAAATTTAATTTAATGAAATTAAATGAGACATCTCTCAATCTTCTTTGTGTTGTCAAATCTTTTTAAATTAGATATGAATTGTGAGCAATGAGCCGTTTTATATTTTTTTCAGCCAGTTCGATTACTTCCCTTTTGCCAAGTACAAGAGGTTTAAGACAGGCATTGCACAGAATGACATAATCACTCTTTCTGTTTTTATCTGAAATATGTGAAGCGCGATCAGAAAAACAAATGTTCATCATACTGTGATTTCTTTTCCGTAATTTGTTCTTATTAATAGTTCCAAATAACAAAATAAAAAGTGACGTTTTTGCTTTACAGTATTTCTGGTATACCCAAGCAGCTTGTACTATTATACTGGAGAACAGACTGATGGCGTCGCCTTAACAAAACACCTTGTGTCTAGCGTGCCAACACTGGACGCCATGGCCATGGAGGCGTTGCTAGTTTGCTACGCTTGGCTTCTTTTACGACGCACAGAGTTTGCCACTATTCTGATCTAGTGAATCTTTTCTTATAAACAAACGGATTCATTTTATTTTTAATCGAGAACTACAGCACGGACAGAATACAACAGACTTGCAATCATGAGATAATGACGAGTAAAATCATGAACACGTGAAGGCGTTAACTATGTGTCTTCCTCTCATGGACGTGGTTCCACACGCAGCATCTATAACGCCATCAATCCGCTGTCCAGTATAAACAATACATTAAGCTCCTTGGGTAATACCGTTTGTTCTTGGCAAAGGGAAGTAATTTGGTTGATGATCATTGGTTCACTGAGTGACAACTCCATGTATAACTATCGGCAAGACAGCTACAGTACTGTGGAAGACAAGAGGCTGAGATCCTGATGACTGACTACAGCCACCTCGCTCAGTTGATCATGAAGGTGTGATTGCTAACCACAAATAATAGTGCGACATTGCCGCCTCAAAAACAAAAGATAAAATAACCACTGTGTATTTGAAATTTTAATAATAGGATCAATCCTAGAGACAAGCCACATGCATTCATAATCTATGTCGTTATAGGTATAGTGGTTCTTTCGCAAGTGTCTAAATTACGTTTTTCGTTCATACTTTTGGTCAAAATGGAGTTTCTTTCGAACTTTCATGACACTCTGGACCATTTTGTTTCACCTGATATCAAATTCATGAGCTCCTTGCCCCTTTCAGAAGCCGTTTGTCTTTCCTTACAGTATAAGATCAATATCACGTAATTTAGGATTTGACCAAATTTAACAGCAATACCTATCGGAAAAGGGCTTTCGGGGAAAAGGACAGAAGAGATAATTGTTTCAATTTTATCACAGTTCAACGACCAACATATTATTTAAACTGGCAAAAAAACAAAAAAAAAAAAAAACAAAACGTAGAAACAGGTTTCAGATTAAAAAAAAAAAAAATGGTTCAGAAAGTCCCGCAATTTTGGAGAGAAATAAAATGATAAAAGTTGTTTAAATGTTTGTGCGGAGGCTTGAGTAAGCTTACAAAGTAAACTGAAATAGGAGATCGTTGTGCTCAGCCCTATTACCTTCCTCTACCAGACAAAAGAGGGATTGACCAAGCAGCAAAAAAGAGGGAAAAAAATCCCTTTTGCGTCCTTTGCTTATGCACCATGAAAAATTCCCCACCCACCCAAAAAAAAAAAAAAAGTATATATGATGTAAAGAGATTGTTTTCTTCTTATTGTTATGATTTTATCAAATTTGCTGGCGACCAGTCGTTCGAAAGGCATGCAGTAAAAGGATTTTGTCCTCTTTACACTGCTTGCCTGACACATTTTTCGTCTGGAAAAGGGAAGTAAAAGTCTGGTCAAAATGATCTCCCTATACACAAATCCTTCTTTTGGAAAGGGCAGATAATCTGCGAAACGATCTCCCATTAGCTGAACAAAGATCTTACGCTCTTGACATTCTCACTACCGAAGCCGGCAACATTGAAAAAGCAAGAAGCGCGTGGCTCTGGCCCGTAAAGACTAAAACATTACTATCAACTTTTGTTTGCACTTTTGTGATGTTCAACATGTTGCTCCCCCCCCCCCCCCCCCTGGCGGCCCGGGGTTGATAAGTAGGTTCTCTGCTCTCACCTGCAGGCGGTGTAAGTTCGGCATCTGTGGGGTGTCTCCCATGGAGTACCATCCTCGACATTTTAGGGATGACATCTCTTCTCTCTCTCTCTCTCTTCTTGCCCATGCCTTCTGTCCCGCTTTCTTTCCTCTCTTCTTCTTGACGTATAAACGTATCTTACTATGTTTGACACAATATAGCAGCCATAATCGTGATGATGTGTCGATAAACCCCAATATAAACAAAAGCAAACCTGTTGCTATTCGTACGTAACATGTCACGTCAATGATTGTAGCACTGTAGATTTAGAATAATGCGTGCGTGTGAAGTAAATGTATAAACAGATTATGACTGTTTTACGCAAAAGTCGTTTTCAAATCTGCGGCTGTGTTCATTTTTGTACACTTGATAAATCTATGAAGAAGCAAGAATTGAAACAATCATGAAGGCGAGAGAAAGCAATCATAACAGCTGATTGTAACATCCTGATCAAATATCTCTCGTTGTCGTAATTCAGGTTAGGACTACTCCAGTAGGTACCATGCACAAACAATGAGAATGAAGCATAAGCCAAGGACAAGTATCGAGTAAATGACGTTATCGAGACCAGTTAGGTTCTGCCAACTACATACTAATAATATTATGTCGGTGGGAATCGTGGCAGAGAATCTGTCAGATCCTCAGTGTATTTCGTCTGGCAAAGGGAAGTAAAACCCCGCCAACCACTTTTGGTACAAGATCGTTGGTTACGGGGTAAAAAGGTGAAAAAAAAGAAGTGAGTTAATTTTGTATAACTCTCGTGCTGCCATGAGAGCATTTAAAAAAAAAATCAGAATAAGATATATAAGATAATATAAGTGTATATATATACACATATATTTTCTTTCAAACGAAACTGATGCAAACTTAATATTTACATTTTAATTCTCGGTGATTTATCTATGACCTATATCCAGTCTCTGTATGAACGTGTCAAGGAAAGATTGCTAGGACTCTTTTAACATATCATTATACTAAATCATTAAATTATGATTTTCATAGACAACCAAGCTGTGAAGCTGAGATAAAGAGTATGTCTCACGGGGATTCCATGACCAAGGGAATCTAGGCGACAGATGAAACTCGAAAAACATCTAGAGGCGAGAGTAGCTGGACTGATGAGGCGTAAGCAAGGAGCTTAGACTATTGTACGGGAAAGCGCACTTATGACGTCGCCTTAACAAAACACCCTGTGTCGCGCGTGCCAACACTGGACGCCATGGCCATGGAGGCGTTGCTATTTTGCTGTGCTTGGTCACTGTTCTTACCTAGCGAATCTTTTCTTGTAAACAAACAGATTCATTTTTTTTTTTTTTTAAATCGAGAATTACAGCATGGACAGAATACAACAGACTTGCAATCATGAGATAATGACAGTGTGAATTTCGTTCATTCGTGAAATTATGAACACGTG
>JBCAUA010706620.1:0-15321 GCA_038406235.1 Peronia verruculata | reverse complement strand
GGAGTAAAACAGGGGACGTAGGGGGGGGGGGGGGATGAAGAACGTCATTTTGAGAAAATCGCATTTTAAGCATTTTTAAGAAGAAAATTACTCAAGGTTTTTAACTTCAAAACCTCGTTGTTTCACATTATCAAGTGCTCTCGGTGATTTCTGTGATTTATTTTGCTTTTTTCTGGGCATCTGCTCATTTTATTTTTACCGCTTTTTGCTTCCTTACCCTTATCCCCTATCACTAACGGGCCGCGGCCGAGTAGTTTTAGAGTCCTGGGAGGCCTATGTATGACCGCTATGTCTCTGTTAGTCAGTAATAAACGTGTCTTGGCCCTTGCTGTGACAGATGGTGGGCTGTTGAACTCCGAAACAGCAGAAATGGGGCACACCATGCTCTCATTATGCCGTGGAAATTTTATTTCAGAGGTTGTGATAAAAAGTTCTGTTGATTGTCGATGTGATCAGCGCCTCCAATGGTCAGGCAGTGTCCATTAGCTCCGATATTAGTGGATGAAATCACAATCAAGTTGTCTGGGCACTATTTGTCCTCAAAAAGCGAACTGTTGTCGATCTGTCATTGAATATCGAGCCCTGACTGAACCAGGGTCTGCATGTCAGATGTGTCCGTCAGGTCTTGAAAGAACAGCCTTTCAATACCTTAGATTAGATTGGACATATCAACTTGTTTATATTATTTCATGTTCGCCGAAGGCATAACGTTTAAGAGCAAAGAAAAATCCAAAATCCTTCTTTTTTTCAAGCAAAAGCACGATCGAGTCCCCTTCTATTTTTATCAGTAGCTCGGCAATGTATTTTCGCCTCTATAAAACTGGTGCAATTCAGTACGAGAATCACGTAAACTAACAGACACGACACTGCTGGATATTTCCTCGAACGCTGCTGACAGGGTGTGATTTTTTACAGATTTATTTTGTTTTGGCCGCTCGTGATTGATGCTGTCTGAAGGAAATTGCTGTAGAGAGATTAGAATAAACATCACTTTATTTCTAGCATTTGAATAAAAACGCAAAGTAGCTATCCTGTCCGACACGTCGACATAATAGTTGTTATGGCAACCGTTAGAGAAAGTCATTATTTCTTCACTGTTTTCCTTTTATTTGAACATACGGAATTTGACGGAAAAAGTTAAAATAGTATATATTTAATGAATCCCTTCCCCCTCGTCTGGCACAGTAAAGAAACAGCAGGATGCATGGCGAGGGTGATTTTTTGCTAGTATAGGTTGTTCTATTGACATACACATTGCATAATTCACTTGTCCTCCAACATCACATACAACTGCAATTTTATTCGTTTTCGTTTTTTTTTTTTTATTTTGATATTATAATTTTAGTAGTGGATGAAATCACAATCAAGTCGTCTATACTCTGTTTGTCCTTAAAAAGCGAACTATTGTCGATCTGTCATTGAATATCGAGTCCTGACTGAGCCAGTAGGTAGTTTATGAAGCGACAGATCTGTTGCAAAAGTATAAATATGTCTTTTTCCTAGATTTATTTGAGGAAGAGTCATCTTTTACTTCATTTAAAAGAAATTTGGCAGGCAACTCATCTTCACGGAGAATAAAGTCAATCTAGAAGCTGACCATTACGATATCTACTTTGTTTACAATGTCGGAGATATAAACGTTCCCAGATCTAATGCAGTAAGTTTTAATTTGGAGATGCCATTTTCAAGAGTAAAATAATAAAATCTATTTTATGCAGACTTTATACGATTCACCTTCTTTTTCAATATGAATATGATTTTTTTTTTCATTCAAGATCTCTGCAGTGCTTGTACTCTAGCAATGGCACTGTCGACCTAGATCAATAGTTCATGTAAGACTATGCAAAGAAGCTGGAAATGCCCCTCAGAATGTTTGTACCCCCTGCTAAAAAAAAAAAAAACGCACTAATGTCTTTTATCGCTCCAAGAGAAGATTCGAGAACAAATAAGTCCACCGTCCACGTGCATTCTTATTTGTTTTTCGGTATCAATGGTAATAAACAGCTGGGACTTTTTGTACCCCCCCCCCCTCCCTATTGAACTTAGACGAGGATTTCCAGTCGTTCGCTTGATCAAAACAAATCTATTGCTAATAGCTCAAGCTGTTTGAATATTTATTTTTCACACTTACTTTAAAAGAGAAGATCTTACCAGAACCAGTGTATTTTCCTGAAAATGTTACGAAAGGAAATCTTTGTTTGTAATTTTATTTCAGTGTTAAAACCAGAGAAGGATTCATTAATCCCGAGTGTTTCTAATTATCTTATTTCCTTGAACGATCTTCCTGGGAAAACAGTGGTTATTTTTTCCCCACGATCCAGCACTTTTGCAAAATAACCGCAGCGCTGGTTCTGGGGAATATTTAGAGATTTTGTAGACTGAAAACTTCCTGGACTTTTTTTTACCTATCGTCCCTAAGTTTCATTAGAATGAATACAAAACTATGACCTAATTACATCATCCTTTTGCCAGGATTGGAAGACGAGATAAACTGAGAAATGCAAAATTTAAAAAAAAAAAAAAAGAAAAAGAAAGAAAGAAAAACCAACAGACTTTAATATTTCAGCTGACACAAAAGTATTCAAATAAGAAAACTGGTTGCCTCAGTCTGCGCTAGTAATTTTATGTCAAAGTTGTATGTAAACTTTTCCAAAAGGCAGAAATGTCTTGGAAACTCCACTATTGTAACAAAGAGAAACATTGAGAGATAGAAAGAGATAAAGAGAACGGAAGAGAAAGAATGAGAAAGGATATCACGTAAGAGAGATAAAAAAAAAACAAAAAACAAATGAAAAACAAAACGGTTGAGAAAGCAGAAAGAGAGAGAGAGACAGAGAAATATGAGAGGAAGAAAAAGAGGGAAATAGATTGAGATTCCAAATCATAACAGATTTATTCGTAAAAATATCAAAGTTCCTTTTAACATAAAGGTCAAGCAAATTATTATGAATTACTTCACAATATCTTTTGCAAGATTTAATCAGAAAACTAAGACACGAGAATTGACAAGCATTGACGTTAATGTGTAAATATAAGGCAAATGGACTAATGTATGAATTTTCAGTTTTTGATCACGACGGGCACAAACATCGTCCTAATAATTAGTGTACACGTATCTAATGATGTCAAATATGTTTAAGACAAGTCCACTCACCTACTACAAATTCATATTCTTGCAGACAGAAAACAGATCAAAAAGCGTGGCTCTGAATTTAGAACTCAGTTTCAAATACAATAAAATGTTGACACTGGAGTTGATAGATTCTAGAACAAACATAGATGCACCTAGAACTTTGAGCAAGTTTTTGTAGGCACCATCAATACTTAACTCAGGCTCATAGGACATACCGAAAAACACCAGAACATTAGGTGTGAAACTAGCAATGAATATGGTGGAGATGAAAGTCACCATTCGGATAACTTTTTTGTCTTTGATTGAGGCTGGCCCGGCTTGTTTAACAGATTGTTCTCTCCAAGTGGCTATACGTTTCAGTTTGACAGACAAAATAAGTGTACATATTACAATGATGACAAAGGCTGACACGGGGAGAATCATACTACAAACAATAAATACAATGCTGTCTATTTCATCTCTGTTTTCAGAGAAGGTCAATCCAAGAACAGTTCTGTTTCTTTCTGGTAAAAATTTCCACACCAACTGGCCAGTAAAATAAGGAGGCATGACTGAACCCGTCATTAAGATAAATATCATGGCAATAATAACTCGTGTCGTCCTGGGTGTGATGATCATAGTGACCTTGAGTGGCATAGTTATACACAAACATCTCTCAAATGTGATGAAAGCTGTGATCCAGGCGGTAGTACGTGTAAAAAATGTACGAGGCCAACCTGCCGTCAAATATCCCACATCATCTGGTATAAAATTGAGGTCCACGTTTTGAACAGCTGGACTATAACAAATGACAACCCACAGTAAAGTTATCAAACTTCCCAAATCAGAGACTGCCAAACCCAGCAAACTTATGTTGATTGAGTCTCCAAAGCCTTGTTTTGTAAAGACGATAATGTTGATGATGTTCGTAACAATTCCAGACACACAAATAAAACCATTGACTATACAGTTTAGTACAATCAACAATAAGTCAGCCGTTCTATCATCCAGTAACTTATTCAAAACAAAATCTCTGGCAGCCGTTTGAGCTGAAGTTTGATCTGATTTGCCTGTGCTGTTTGTGAAATCCTGGATATGGTTGTCACTTGACACTGCCTGTGCTATGTATTGAAAGCAAGAAGATACTACACAAACAATATAACGCATTTTCCAGTGTCTTAAACAGATGGGAGAGGCCATGCTGAACATTCTAAGCATTTTTCAAAAAGATTATAATGGCTCTTGTGGAGATGGAAGGAATACTAAGATTGAAAATTTGAGAAGAAAGAATTTCTACATCATTCCTTAGTACATTTCAAGAACTGGAAATCTTTCATTTACTTTTATTGACGGCTAGCAATGGCTTTTTTTAAATCATAGCCCTTGAGGTATATAGATGGAAGTTTGAGTGATTTGGACAAGGGGAAGGTTGGGAGGGGTGAATCACAGTTGATAAGGGAGCATCTTAAGATCATTTCACAACGTATTTAGTGCCATGGTAACTTCATACTTTGCGTGTCTCGCGACAGACACTGTGTAATTTAGCTGCATTTGTCAGTTCAGTGCATTACATCTAAAAGATATTATCCTCCCAGAAAGATTTTGCGGGAAGGATGTTGTGTAGGTATAATCTTGTCATCATTGGTTATCTGCACTGTCCTATTAACATGTGTTTCCCTTTGCTTTATTCTCAGGGCAAATGCATTACAGTAAGAAGGACTATAATCACAGTGGGATTGGGAAGATGATAGAAATTTACTACTGTATTCACTTTAACACTTGAAAGCCACTGCTATAGAATGAAGCTGATTCACGAGATGATCCTCGGAAAAATGAATAAAGCAATGCTCAATTATTGGGAATGTCAGATGCTATCCATTTGTCAAAATAGAGGTAGCATTTATGAGCTGCCTCTTCACAAATGGCCGTTTTCACTGCTATGATTATGCATTTTAGTGACAGAAGCAATACGATTGAAAAGTAACGTACCGATTGACTTTGCGGGAAGATAATTATCTAAATACAATATAAAAATTGACAATTGCAGATGAGCTGATCACGCTTGCCATCATTTAAACCTACAACGTGGATTAAATTCTTATAATTAAAGTTGCATCTTGACTGGAACTTGAATTTACTTCAGCAACATAAAACACAAGGCAAAAGGGCAGATGTCAGACCCACGAGGTTCGATACATTATGTTGTAGTTTTATGGCTACTGATTTACGTCCCAGCAATGGCGGTTTTAACATACAAGTCCAGGGCGTTATTTGCCACCAGTGTATTCCTCTTTCTTGGGTTGTCTGCATTAACATTGTAAGTTACATCTTGCTGTGCCACACGTGCCTTGCACCTGTCTTGATGATGTCATACTTGGTCTTCGAGGGTGTCTTAAAGAAAAGAAAAATCTGAAAATGAAGGACTTTCACTCTGAAGGATTTTATTATGGCTACATTTAGGCAACCTCAGGGGACCACAGAAAACTTGTTTTGCACAATACAGCAAATAAACGATATTCCTCTGACTTTATTTATGTAAAATAAAATTTAAAAAAAAGAAGAAGATTGCTATACCAAAATTTAATTCGTTATCACCTTCTTTTTAAATACCCAGTCTTTTTCAGTGTATGAGATGTTTGTTGGTGACATTCCTGAGATAGTTGTCTGGAAAGCGACTGAAAAGTGCACATTTTTAATAGAGCATAACGTCTCAATGAAATCTGCGACGTCGATAAACAATCTCCGAGCAACACTTAATTAATGTCCTGACTCCCGTGAACTTATTCATGTGTATATGCTTTAAATATGCCATGCCAGGTGCCTTGTATTTTTTTAAACCAGCCACCATACCTCTCCCTAAGGGACATCATTATATGCGTGGGATATCGAGTCAGTTCTTATGGATCTTAGCAATACTAAATATTCCAGTCTCTATGAATGTTTCATTTTCCAAACATAGCCAATTCATATATTACATACTGTGTTCCATCTTGTAATCTTCCTCCGCTTAAACGTTCTTGAGAATTTTTTTATTTCTCTGTTTCTAATGAACTTATGATTTATCATAATTATGAGACATATAGACCAGCTGCTTTCCAAATATTGGTTGTCTACATTGAATAGTCCCAGGTCTAAAATCAAAAGATAACAGAGGCTGATATGAGATCCCGCAGGATCATCTTCTTCACAAGGAGTTCATAAGTTTCTCACATGATGAAATCTGTACATTAAAATGTGGAATAGTCGCAAGGCACAATATGGAATGGGTGAACGTTTAAGGTTTGCCAGGGATTATGACCAACGGCTATCTGTGCTGAGTGTGTCCAAATAAAAATGCAAGCAAGATGATTAACGACACCATGAGATACATGCTCTGAAAAAAGAAGGAATTCACCTAGAAATGTCTTGCTAACTACAAATTAGGACAAGATATGGTGGCATTAGGGCTAGATATGTAGAACAGTACCAGTTCTTCAAATATAATTCCAATGATACTTTATAATTTTAAAGGATTATATCCATCTGAATTATTCTTGGACAACATATCTTAATACCATGAAAGTATCTAGAAATGAAAGATGAGTATTTTACACCTTCATTAACCTCAGAAAAAAAGGTTGGAACATGATTATGAATAAACCATAGTGGCCTAAATACAGACTGTGATTAATTTCTTAAAGCTCAAGAGGAAAAATGAAAAGTAATGACACCATAAGAAGTAAAGTAAGACAACTGAAGAGAGCCACATCTACTAAGTCTCTTCTCTGTTCCCCCCTCCCACCCCCTGCGCCGTTTCCTATGCTGTTTCTTTTTTGTTTTTTCATCCTAGTATTCGCCCTTTACCATTAAAACACACACACACACACATAGACACTCTCAAGCACCTCAAACACGGACATTTTAAAAATGTTTTATCTATTTATGCCCACAGCTTCCTAAAGTGTTCAATAAAATTCTTTAGTTGTGCCTGCTCATGGACAAATGTAGAGGATTTGACTTTCAGGTGATACGCTCAAATTTAACTTTGTTTTCATGACACGAAACACTTGATGCTCCTATCTATCTAAATCAAAATAATAATGATAATAATAATAATGATAATAACAGGGTAAAATGGCACATACTGCTCTCACACAGTTCCAGATAGACAGAGGCAAACAATGTATCACAATGTTTGGCAGGAGAAAGTAGGAAGGAGGAACTAGAAGATGAGGGATTCTCTCTGAATACTTTCATTGATCTTTGCGCGGATGGCCAAAGAATTCTTGGATATACTTGTAACTACAGCTTCTGTTTTTGCCTCCATCTTGTCGAGTCACCCTCTGAGGGATATTTCTGGCAGAAGAACATCATAGACATCCTGATCTTTCTATGCAAGGTTGAACTGTACATCAAAAGGTAAGATCATGCACATATGACACTAAAAACCTGTAGTGGGCCACACGGCAAGGAGCACGTCTGTTTATATTCATCTTTTGATAGATTCCATTCACTATCTGATAATCCAGATAATGTCAACATCTTCAACTGTTTTAATGCAGAAGTAATCGTGCCGATGCGCCATTACATGCCAGCACAAACAAACAAACAAACAAACAAACAAACAGACAAGCAAACAAACAAACGACTAGGTGTATTTGCCGCCGTCGCTGCTTTCATCTGTCAACTATCAAGTGAAAAGAATGAGTTAATACAAGGATGTTAGCTGTGTCGGAGGCACATCTGATACTGGAATAGGTTTTTGATTTAGATATTCGTATTACATACATTTTTCATTCTTAGTTCAGAAAAAGAATCAGTAGTGCTCATTTACACCAGTTATAAATGGTCACTTGGCGCTTGATCTCCTTCGCTACTAGTAGTCCGTTCTTTATCCTTCCAGAAATTCAAACTCCAACAATGCTATTGTAACGAATCATGCTTGTGCATGTTGAGTACACTCGAGTGTGTGTTGTGAGCGATGTTCAGCTGGTCGTAATTGTATATGCTGGGGCCCTTACAAGTTGTGTGTGAAGTACGTCACATATCCGCATTACGTCACGGTTTTATATGTGACGATGGCGGTAGTGAGGTCGGATAGGTTCGAGAGAGTTAGAGATGGGTTTAGTCAGATCTTGTGTGTGCGGACTACGTCACGCGTGCACACTACGTCACTGTTTCATGTGTACCGATGATCGTGGTGCACGCATGGGTTAGAGTGAGTTCGAGACGGGCTGGTGTCTGTACATAAAGGCTCAGCCGGAGAGGAAGAGTGCAATGCAAGAGGACTGCAATGCAGGAGCGATATATGATATACATCGGAGTTAGACAACTGCCCTGAGGTTTGTATTATTACCAAACACCTGCAATAAATTCTACATCATTTCGACGTGGGGGATTCCTATTCTTATTTACCTGTTCCTGTGTGCGTCTCCTCCGTATTCATCGTCTGATTACCACTTACAACGTCACAAGTAATATCCATTCACATTCAAAGCTCGTGACAACTATGACACATCCGTTACAAACACAAATTGCAGTTGATTGAACGTCCAAATAGCCATGAGAGTTTCTGTTCAGCAGAATTTATAGATTCTAATTAAATCAACAAAGAAAACTAAAAATGAATCTATTGATAAGGAATAGAAAGATGCCTGCTTCACATGGAAGTGTGAAAGATTTAACTTGTATAAATAAAAGAGGAAGAAATATTTACGCCTCCCATCACTACCACGCCGTCATATCACCTCCCTAACTTCAGATGACAACGAGATTGTTCTCAGTGCTATCCATCAAAATATGGGGACTTAGTACGTTGAAATATTTGACATTGAAGCCCAATTTCAGCTGTAAAATGATATTGTATGTCTTACAGACAATCATATTTCATGCCCCAAAATATCCGACCATCATGTCTGGTCGTTTGTTTGATGTTGAGCCCTAATCTCTAAATCTTTCCACAGTCTTAAGCATAACAGGACAAAAAGGAAACAAAAAAGAAGTATAAATTCACTAAATATTAACTCTTTCAATGGTTTTTGATGATATTTTTAACTGACACACAAAAAGTATGTCATAAAAAAAGTACTGTCATAAACACTAACGAAAGCTTCACGGTGATATTGTAAACGTTTGTGGACACACACACACCCACACACACACACACAAAAACGTATTTCCATTGGCACAAATAAAATAAACTACATTATATATCTAGCAACGGATTGTCTGTATGTGTGAAACAAGATATGATAATGCATCTGGGGCGCGCAGTAACTCATACTTCAGTACAAAAGAGAAATTTCAGATTGCATCTTAAATGTAACAGGATGAAAATTCTAAGATGTCAATTTGAATTACATGAACATTATCGTGTGAAAGATAAATCAAAATACATCAACCATGACAGCGTTCACAGTATTCTCTGAAGCAGGAAATAAAATTGTAAACTTGGTCTTAAACGAAATAGAAAAAAAAAAAAATGACACCAAGAATAATGACAGTTACAAGAACACATGTGTGGAAAATAAATCAACAATGAAAGAGCGCAATGTTTCATTTATTTGAATCATATTTTTTACAGAAGTACATTTTATTTGTCAGTTATACGGTAGGTAATACAAACCATAAGTTTCAAGTTTTATCTCTCAGGGTCCATCAATTTTTTTATATACCACTGCACATGCTAAGACATCCAGTGCCAGCCATCAATACTAAAACGACTTTAAAATGGTCTAGGCAGACATTAATGTGATTTAAACTCTTTAAACCCCCAAGACTGAACGTCAGTGATTGTGTTTTCATTTTTCTTCAATGACAAAGTAATTGTAAAAGGGACATAAAAGGATTATGCCTGACTGACCTGTTATACTTAAGATTGCTAACTTATCTTCTACTAAGAAACAAATCGTATTAAAGACATTAGTTCATTTTTTTAACGAACTTAATGATTCTCTTCATAATCTAGAAAGATGGATACTATTGATGAAAATAGACTAATTGTCTAAATCGTAAGTAGGACAGGATGTACAGTTTTGTCCGGGTCATGTTGACAGGCATTTTGAATTCCAAGTGCAAAGCCACGACATTCAGTTATTCAGTTTCAGTAGCAATTCTTCTTGTGAGTTCAATGTTTCTCATGATGGATGATCAGAAAAATTGATAGAGCATAAGCAAGGAAAGTGACCAATTTATGTCTAAATCGTAACACAGCGGACTTTAAACGTAAAACAAACAGATTTGCCCCAGACGAAAACAATCGACTGACTCTCTACAAGATGAAATGGTGGAACGGGGTAAAACTCTTCAAAACCTGGAAGTGATTATAAAAACGAGACTTATTTCCGCCCTCAAGGTTTAGGAAACGAAATGAAACGGTCAGATCTAAATCATAACAAATGGATAAAAAATCAGCTGCCAACATTGCATAAGCAAGACTCGTCAGTCGATTGTGAAGCTTCGTATTTAACGCTGCCACCAATGAAAGTAATGTTAAGAGAACATCACAAAATCCGGCATTCCTTTTCTCTTTTGTATAAGAAAAACTTTGTAAACATTTAAATAAAAAAGCATACAAAACCGGTTACGTTTAACACCGATTGTTGCGGGTTTCGGGAACAAAAGTTCTTTCTCCGTGAGTTCATTTGATTTCATGGGCATAAAGATTTACTTTGCCTTAACCCTTTCAAATGTCAAGTGAATCATTTTATTCACTTGATGAAAAGAAACTGGCTGTGACATATCAACTGTAGAAAATGTAAGAATTGGGTAGGCAAAATTCAAACAATTTCCATTTTGCTGGGCCTTTTTCTACATCTTCAGTTGATTTCATCGCTAAGGGTTGCCTCCCCTGGCGTCTACAATACAAATGCAATATACTTAACAACATTTTGGTATTTCTGAAATATAAAATGCTTCCATTCATGAATTCTGTGTATATGTGTAGTTTTGTCAACCAACTAGGTGGAGCTGGTCATAAAGGCAGGACCAAATATTATAAAGTCAACTTAATATTAACAACTTAATATAAGACTGTTAGGAGTCCGAACATGGCGAAAGCCAGCCCAAGGCATAAGAATCGCTCCAACATTTCATTTTCTAGACCCAATCTTCATCCGCTGAACATTATAACGTCATTCAAAATTATTCCTGACTCTAGGCTGCCTTTGTTCAAACTGTTTCTAGTATACTGTTCGAACACAGACCTTTCGTACCAATAATTATTGTTATTATTACTATGTTCTGGTTATAGGTAGAAAAAAAAAAGATTTGAATAAATCATTAAGCAGGTGTCACAAAATTATGAAACAAAAAGGTAAGTACAACAATGTGTGTAAAAATCCAAAACTTTTAGAAATCTGGTTACTGATACTGCCAACACGATAACTTTGTGAAGACATCAGCGTTAATGATGAGCTTGATAATTAATTTCTAGAATGGTGCACTCTCATTTCAAAGCAGACTGGTTTTTGGTCTTGTCAAACTATAAACACGTACGGAATCTCAGTGTTTGTAGGTGACGTGGACCGATCAGAAATCTAACTGACAGGAACCCAGAACTTAAAAGGCTGCAAAGCCACGAGCACAGTCGGGTGTGTGCTATGTAGATATCTAACAAAAAAAAAAAAAAAAACACACACAATTTATCCTTGTTTTTTAGCAGTGATTATGTGTCATTATGAGCGTGCTTGCGCTCCCCTGCGCCAGTGCCGTGTGTGTCTTTATGTGCCTGTGTGTGTGTGTTACTAGTGTTAGGTGTAAAATTGACTCAGGAAACGGTTCACATGACATAATATTTTACCATTACAAAAAATATGCATTTATAAAAAATTATGACCATTCACACAATTTTATCTAACTTGACGGCGCGCTCTCTCTTTATTATCTGATATTATGACTCTGTGAAACAGTTTGTAAAAGGTGACTTTGAATTTCGAACTCATTTTCATGTAGATAAAAAAGTTGATACTGGAATTGAAGGATTCAAACAGAAACATACTTGCACCCACGACTTTGAGTGTATTTTTGTAGGCACCATCAATACTTAGTTCAGGCTCATAGGACATGCCAAAGAACACAAGAACATTAGGAGTGAAGCAAATGATGAAGATGGTGGAGATCAAACTCACCATTCGAATGATTTTTTTGTCTTTGTTTAAAACAGATTGACCTCTTTTAACTGACTGTTCTCTCCATGTAGTTATATCTTTAAGTTTGACTGATAAAATAATTGTACAGATAACAATGGTGATGAAAGCTAGCATAGGAAAAAACATACTAAATACAATGAACACAATATTATCTATTTCCTTCCGGTTTTCAGAAAACGTCAGTCCCAAAACCGTTCGGTTTCTTTCGAGTGAAAACGTCCATACCAACCAACCAGTGAAATATTGAGGCATGACTGATCCCACCTGTAGGACAAATACCGTGGCAACAATAATTCGTGTCCTGTTGGGTGTAATAATCATGCCGACCTTGAATGGCATAGCTATACACAGACATCTCTCAAATGTGATGAAAGCTGTGATCCAACCAGTGATGCGAGAGAACACAATTCGAGGCCAGCCTGCAATCAAATACCCGATATCATCTACTATGAAAGGAAGGTCTAACTGTAAGAGAAACGGACTGTAAAAAACTATTAACCACGAGAGAGTTATCAAACTCCCCAAGTCGGAGACTGCCAGGCCAAGCAGACTAATATTTATTGAGTCGTTAAAACCCAGTTTTACGAATACTATAATGTTGATGATGTTCGTAGTGATTCCCAAAATACACATAAAGGCATTGAAGACACAGTATAGTACTATCAGCAACACATATGTTGTCATATCATCCACCAATCTGTTCAAAGTGGAAGTTCCCACTGTTACTTCTTCTATCTTGTAAACATCTGTGATATTGATGGAGTAACACTGTCTATTTTCTACCAAGACAGTATCCGAAGTTGCTGTTAGACAGTGAAAACCAAATACCACAACTATGATGTTATGAATTCTCCAGCCTGTACGAGAAAATGGATAAGCCATATCGAGCAATTTTGACTTCTGGACAATACATGTTGCACTCACGAAGAAAGAGAATTTTATTATTTCCACTCGTAGTCTATCTCAGAGTTTATCTTCAGCCTGTTTATTAATTATCAACGTCTTTGTTATAGAGGTTAATGTTGCAATATGGAAGAATAATGGGCACGAAGAATAATTGAACAAATTTAGTTCAAATGAACAGCCAACACATGTAATTATGGCTAGACTTAATTAGGCGTCAGTATCTGGTACCTAATGTCAGATTATATTTTTAAAGGCGATATATTTGTCTTTTTATTCTAATTTCTGCTTTGGTATAAATATGGTTTTTCTAGACATGAAAAGAAATTATCATAATTTCGAACATTTGAACAACACCACTGATTTGTCTTGCTTCTCTCTTTTTCTCTCTCTCTCTCGATCTCTCTCTCTCTCTCTCTCTCTCTCTCTCTCTCGTTTCGAGGAATCCGTACAGTGTCGGAATATGCTACTAAAATGACTGGCTTGACTCGATGTATGTTTTTCAAAATCTACTTTGGCACTAATGACATGTAAGTATGAGAAAATTTGTGTCAATAAGTGAAAAATAAGTATTATTAGCATATAGAGCTAGAGAAAGAGAGAGAGAGAGAGAGAGAGAGAGAGAGAGAGAGAGAAAGAGAGAGACGGAGACAGAGAGACAGAGAGAGAGACGGGATGGGTGGGTTTGAATCGTGAAGATTCTGTTTGAGAATCTGACTCATGAGATTTATTCTTTGCAAAAAGTTGAATCATTGTACCTGTCTGCCCTCTTTCTCTTAGTTATGTTTTTGCAAGACATTTGACACAGTGATATTATTTCCGAAATTGGAGTCAATTTTCATGCCATCTTAATATTTTGTGCAAGGCTATGTCATTGAAACTTTCTGAAATTGACACATTCTATCCTCATCTGGAACTTATAAACCAGATGTCAGATTTGTGAAAAAGAAATATAAATTGAAATAAAAAGAAAACCAAAAGAAAAAAAAAAAAAAGAATAATTAATAATAACTTATAATACTTATGTCACAGTGCCTGCTGAATCACATGATTGCAATATTTTTCCAGAAAAGTAAAACACATATAAACTACCACGATAATTGCCAAGCCAGGATTATTTGTCTTCCGTGCCAGCCAATTAAATATCTTTGTCTGTTTATATTGATGTTGCTACAAGTGCTCAGGCTGGATGATGTTGGGTCGCTCTCTTGCTGTCGGTTTTTGTGTCTCTGATCTACTATCTGGCTTTTGACTTAAGATATGCTTACAAAAAAACTGCTTTGACAAGACTCCCTAATACTGTCCTGATCATAGGCTCATGCTAGCGTAGTTTGACCAAATTATATCTATGTACCGACTTATACACATAACATGTTAAGCAATCATTTGAAAGACAACATCCTGCATCATTTGTTTTTTTTTCTACCTTTGTTTCCTTTTTATTCATTCTCTCTTGGAAAAATAGATAGCAAGGCTAAGTTGGAATGTTCTAGAAGGATCTCTATAGTAGCTGGGTAAATGCTCATGTAATTTTTGTCTCGCTAGACCATTTGATTCATATGAGGCTAGATGTTTCTGGGTTTATATTGTAGTACTATTTTGGTGTAAATTAAGTTTTACCCATTTAAATTTTACCGATCTAGGAGCGACCGATTGTTTAGTCTAATACAAATCCTATACCAAACTGTCATCCTAAACCTAATCAACCAACCTTCAACCTAAATCTAAGCCCAACTTAGATGCAATCTCATGTCGTCATTTGGAAGAATGAAAACTACCAGATGACAAATTAACACAGCGTAAACCCGGGGGAGAGGGGGCAAGGGAGGGGAGATGGGGAGAGGTTGTACCGAGCTACTCAAGGCAGGTGGACCCAAGTTCGGATTCTACCTTGTTCGTGGAAAAGGTAGTTTCTCAAAGTAGGTTAGCACTGCCAAATTTGTCCTTGGTGGAAGACAGGCTGTCTCTTGGTTTCAGTTTAGCCGATACTATTCACTCAGCGCTGACTGAGAATTCACTGATTCGAAAAGGGAATCTTAAGGGGGGAGTGAGGAGGTCCTGAAATTGGGTTTTTGCTCAAAATATTCGATTTTTGGGTTTCTGTTTTCTTTTAAAAGTACAGTCTCTGCTGAATGTAAAAATGGTATCAAAAAGTTGATATGTCCATTCTAAGGTGTC